>MU225370.1:230253-256859 GCA_018584345.1 Thuja plicata
TACATATAACCCTATTAGGGGTGGTGGACTCACTGTCCAAGTGGTGAAGGCTACAACCTTCTGGTTATTTGATACACACTGTATCAACAAGATGAATTGTTGTTTGTGACACTGCTTGTCTGATCAGATCCTTTTATGCATCGATGTTTTATCCTCTTGTAAAGAAATATAACAATCTAATCTTTATTCTAAATGCTTCAACATAAACATCTATATTATCAACATATGATAAATACAGCTCTGTTGTATCAACACTCTGCTCTGCTTGTCAATCTCTGGCTTTCGTAACTCTTCTCATTACAAATGACCTTGTATAAATACATACACCAAGTATGAGATCATGGGACCTGTAGGACAACTCTTCTTAACATCCTTGTCATCTCTACTAAGTGTGCAAGCATAATTACAACCACGCAAGTCAATGCTGAATAGACACGTCGCTTCACTAAGTCGGCTTCACCAAATTAATCATAACTTTGCAATCTTCTCAAAATATGTTTGGCACATTTATATTAATATCAACAACTCATAACTAATCATGAATATACACACGCATATCCTAAAGATAGGTGCAACTCGATCAACACGTTACATACGTCGGTCTTAAACCGTTATTCCTCCAGAACTGTAACCGTCAATAACAGAATTACATATCTTTACTGAAACTTCATATCTAGGTTTGTGTGTATGAACATAGCATAGTAAACATGTCAACAATATGTATCTATCCACGCTAGATTTCATGACATCATATTGATAAGTACACACAGAAGTACTACTTGTGTATTATATGTTGTCATCAATGACAAACATACAATCAATCAACTATTCAGAATCAAATCTCCAACACTTTGATAGTTGGTCATTGTCATTAAATTTATTTCAAAAAAGGCTTGAGTAAAGGAGAACACGTGCTTATCAATCAAGTTTAATATCCTTCACCAACACCCTTTGACATATAAGCATTACAAGTTTAAGCATATTTATGTCAATTAGAAAAAAAAAATCTTATGTTCATATTTACCTTCCAAGTACACTTCTACAAGAGACAATTTTGATTTCAGAAACTTATATTTAAACTAGTATAATATATAATCATTTTACAAAATCATACAAAACTCTTTTTATAAATATATCAACAAATCAATTTTAAATATGTTATATTTTTTATTCAACTTTTAAAACTAAATATAACATTTAGTTTATTTAAATTTGGATTTGTAGACCATGGGCAATATAAGTCATGTCCTTGCACTACTACACTACTTCATCCTCCTCTTCCGCAGTTAAAATTGTTTGCAATCCCTTCCTCTTTGTCATGGTTGTTTTCATTAGCCATACCCTCAAAATAGAAGTAGGTATACCCCACCTCTTTGCAAAACCACTTAGAGACATGTTATCATCGTTTGTGCTAAGAAACTATATGCTCCATGTCAAATATCATCCACTATCTAATTGGGACAACAGGTGAGGGAAGCTACTCTACATTGCATGATTGATCATTGTTCTCGTTGATTTGGAAATTAGGAGTGACTGCTACTTGTGATGCACTATAATTAAAAAATTAACTATTGGTATAGTGACATGTTCATCAGGTTGTGTATCCATGAAGTTCACATCGAAGGTGACTCTAATTATATGCCTTCCACTTGACCTTTTTTTTCCTTTCATCCATGTGAAATGTTAATGAGTTAACCTACACCCACATTGTACCTATTATCAATACATGTATTCAAAAATGATAAGCATGGGTTTACTTGTTTATATTGAAGAGTGCATGGTAAATTATTCAGAGATTAGGTGTGTGTACACAAATAAATGTATGTATATGTACATAGGTGTATGTTTGTATGTGTGCACCTAGATACAGATATGTTCATATGTATGCATGTATATATATGTGTGTGTATCTATGTATACATATGTGTGTGTGTGTATAGCATAGATACACATGAACACTGTGCAGGAAGAAGAATAGGATGCCATAGGGAAAACAATGCCCAAAACTATGAAAAAAAAAATATTGTAGGGGTCGGTATAACTGGATAATAACAGATAAACCAATATCATAGTATAAAGTGAAATAAAATTATTAACTCAAACCCTGGATAATATGCAGACAAATGATGAAAAAATAAATCAAATTGCTAGTGGGAATGAGTAGGAGAAATGTTTATAGAAAAGTAGACATCTAAATATATATGATTATGTATATGTATTGTTGGAAATGAGTTGAGTAACTGAGAGGGGAGGGGTGAATCAATTACCACAAAAACAAATCCAAGTCCCTTAGATGTCTTAATCAAACTTATCATTGTTACTCGATTAACAAAGATATTATGTTGTTACTCGGTTAACAAAGCAATCTTAAGATATTAACTGTAATTATCCTTTAGTGATTAAGTGCACAAACATAAATCATAAAAAAAAATAACATGTACACAGATGACACCAAGATTTAACGTGGAAACCCAATTTGGGAAAACCACCAATTGCATCTAGTTACTGTTTTTCACTCTTCTGAAGTGAGCCCTGTTAGGAGTCAACCCTGTTGAAGGTTACAAAAACACACTGTTAGGTGTGGCCCTATTAGAGGATTTAATCACCCTGTTAGGAGTGGCCTTGTTAGAGGCCTTCAAACACTTCAATGTAGAAATGTCACCTTGTGAGAGGATTTACAAAAGACTGTTAAGTCTACTTTGTAAAGAGATTTGGATCACTGCTACAATTGTTAGAGAGTAACAATGAATTGACCTATTTGAAACAAGCAATTGTCTTCACTAATTCAGATCTCTGCTCTAGTTTTAAACTGGATCCTTACTGCTCAAATATTCTATTGCAGCTCGGTCTGGATCATCTATCCTTAATCATAATCCCATTTGATTTCGCCTTCACTCTTCATATAAAAATAAACTCTTTCTCACACCCCTT
The DNA here is from genome assembly GCA_018584345.1 of Thuja plicata. Taxonomy (NCBI): domain Eukaryota; kingdom Viridiplantae; phylum Streptophyta; class Pinopsida; order Cupressales; family Cupressaceae; genus Thuja; species Thuja plicata. The sequence goes on from MU225370.1 coordinate 233,185, forward strand.
CAATCCAAACTTGACCTTGTATATATATGATAAGCCTTGTCAAATCGGCTTGAATAACCTTCCAAATAAATAATAAAACTTAAGTCTGTCGGCTGCATATAACCAATTAAACAAAAAATTGTAAACTATTGCTAGTCAAATGACACTAAATGCATAACTCGGTTAACACTGTAATCCTTCAATGCCCAATTGTTACTGAAATGCCCAAGTGAACTCGGTTAGAACTGAAAATAACTTGGCTGATACTTGAGTCTTCTTCAATGCCCAAGAGAGCTCGGCATACACTAACTATGCTCGGTTAGGATTACACATTTGTGTAACAACACTACATTTGTGTAAACATCAATGACAATACACAATTGAATAATTGTCTTCAACAATCTCCCTCTTTGGCATTGATGGCAACACAACATGTCAAAATACAAAAAATTTTAGAGCAACAGAAACAAGAATAAAATTTTATTAATGTCCTTAGCTTCATTATGTTTCTCATCCAGAAAACTCCCCCTGTCTTCACAATCACTAAAATACAGATTTCTCCCTCTTACATCAATCTCTATTTTTGATAAAATTTCTCCCTCTGTCATCAAAATTCATTCCCTTAAAAATTTCTTTGGCATGACATCAATAATCTCTCCCTCTTTGACATCCAAATGCCAAAGACTCTATCCAATAAAATTGTAGTGTACCTGATGTATTGATTCATATGCAATAAGCTCTGAAAAACTGCATCAACTTGTTAGATCTGTATTGTAGCTCGGTTGATGCATCACTAATCTGTCCATTAGTGAGCCTCAATTAGGGGAATCACGCCTAGATTTCCTCTAAGATACAAGAATGCATCCTTAGGTAAAGATTTTTTGAATATGTCTGCAATTTGTTTTTTAGTATTCACATATTCCAACCTTACTTCTTTGTCTTGAACCAATTCTCTCAAGAAATGATACTTTATTGCAATATGCTTAGTCTTAGTATGCATCACAGGGTTCTTTGAAATGTTAATAGCACTAGTGTTGTCATAGTAGATAATGATTGGTTCTTTTATTTATTCCTTCATACATGACAACAGTTGTTTGAACCATATGATATTTGAATAATTTATTGTTGCAGCAACATACTCTGCCTCTGTTGTAGACTGAGAAATGCAATTTTGTTTCTTGCTATTCCAGGAGACTAATCTCTTTCCAAGGAATAAAGCTCCACCACTGGTGCTCTTTCTATCATCAACACTTCTTGCCCAATCAACATCAGTAAAAGTCTTTAAATCACAGTTTCATCCTTTCTTATACCATAATCCATAATCTTCAGTGCCCATAAGATATCTCAGAATCCTTTTGATAGTCATCAAATGATTCTCTCTAGGATTAGCTGAAAACCTTGCAACAATACCAACTGCTAATGCAATATCAAGTCTAGTGTAAACAACATATTGAAGTTTACCAATCATGGATTTGTAGGTAGTCTGATTTACCTCCTTTGAGTCATCATCCTTAGATAACTTATGTCCAGTAGACATAGGTGTCCTAACTAGTCTGGAATCTTCCATTCCAAATTTCTTCAGTATCTCTTTCATGTATTTTGATTGAGTAATGTAGATACCATTCTTCATCTAATGAAATTGTAAACCAACAAAGAATTTGATTTCTCCAAACATAGACATCCCAAACTCCTTACGCATAGCTTCAGAGAATGCTTTGCATAAATCATCATGTCCAGTGAATAGTATATCATCAATAAATATCTCTGCTAATAGTATCTTGTCCTAAGGTCCTTCTTTGATGTACAAGCTACTATTGTCATTAGTTCTCTGAAATCCAATACTTACCAGGTAACCATGCAATCTCTCATACCATGCTCTAGGAGCTTGCTTCATTCTATACAAGGATTTGTGAAATTTGCAAACCATATTCCTTCTGTTAGGATCAAAAAAACCTTCAGGTTGCTCAATATAGACTTCCTCCTCCAGAATTCCATTCAAGAATGCAGATTTTACATCCATTTGGTATACCTTGAATCCTTTATGTGTTGCATATGCCAAAAGAGTTATGACTCCTTCAAGTCTTGCAACAGGAGAAAAAGTTTCTCCATAATCAATACCCTCTTCTTGAGCATATCCTTTACACACTAATCTTGCCTTGTTTCTAGAAACTTCACCTTTTTCATTAATCTTGTTTCTAAAAACCCACTTAGTACCAATCACATTCTTGTCTTTTGGTCTAGGTACAAGAGTCTAGGTTTTGTTCTTTTCTATCTGCTCAATCTCTTCATTCATGGCTTCAATCCAACTTTCATCATTCAATGCATCTTTAATTGATCTAGGTTCAATTTCACTAAGAAAACATGTACCTTTAAGTTTGTTCCTTGTCATTATACATTCTGTCTGATCTCCAATTATTTTCTTAGGTGCATGACGATTTCTGACATATTAAGCAAGTACAGGTTCCTTCCTCTTTGATTCTAGGCTTGCTCCACTTGGTTCACCATGCTCAAAATCAAAGGATATCAACTTTTAGATCTTGAGACACATGAACTCTTCATTAAGCATATTGCACATTTCAAGGAAGGATCTCTCAACTTGTCCTTTCATATTTTTCCTTCCTCCATAGTAATTTATATGTAACTTGTATGATTTTCCTCCATCTTCTTTTAATCCTAGAGTTCACCCTGATGATTCACCTTTAACTTTATTAAGTCCACATTTAGATGTCAAGGATTCTCCTCCAGCATCTCTTTCTATTATATGTAACTATGCTTGTTTATAACTAGATTTTGCAAGCACTCATATTGGATACCCTTCAAACAATAGGAGGGCTCAATTATGATAGAAGCACATGAATAGTCATGTTTTGATACCATGATATTTGAAGGATTTTTAGAGTTTGGGAATATATAAACATCATTTYAAATAGTTTCACACTTTAAGAGATTGATATTTTKCATTWATTTTTCTATACATCATTTCTAGAATCGTGTTGCATAAAGAAAAACATATCTCTGGAAAATATGGCTAGTTGAATGATTCATGGATGCTTCCTTAAATTTGAATATTACTAATAATGAGCAAACATGAAATCCTTTTATACTTGTCAAAACAATAATTCAATCTCTTGAAACTCATTACCATTTTATATGCTTAAGAAATCACAATTCGCAGCAAAACACTAAGAATATTCTACTAATAGTGATGATGATGATTGGAATTATTCATTCATGATTGAAACATTATGATTTCTACCAAATACCATTGTCCGTATGATTTTTAACAGGGTCTTATTTTATTACTTTAAGCTTTTGAATTTGACGTCAAGTAAATATAACATTATTTAAATATAAAAATAAAAATAAAACTATTAATTCAATTAGAGAGCTTAGATGGATGCTTGCACATACACAAATCCATTAGCCATACACAGATTCATTAATACCATTCAATGATATGAACAAAATCATCCATAACAGCTGACATGAGGCAAATGCATGGTTGCAGATGTGACCATCAAATGCTATAAAGGATCCCATCTAACCAAAAGAAGTACACTTTGAGGCATCACTCTAAGTCGTCTCTTTATAAAATTATTGCACGGTGCAAATCATTATTCCCACTACTGAATAGGCCGTAAGTTTCGGGTTAATGCTTTATAGCTGGAAACTCTTCTTAGCCATGTGCTTTCTCGTTGCCTTTTTCCCTGACTGTCATCGTCTTCTGGATAACAAGTCATAAAGAACACCAAGGAAGTGGAGCGCGGGCCCTACTTTTAAGAAAAAAATTGGGAAATTTTGTGACCGGAAGAAAGCATCTTGAATATGAGATACCTAAAGCATTTTACATCCAACATTTATAGGGTTAATGGTGTTTGTAATTAAGAATTTTGAATTTTACATAAAATCATTTTCTATGTCGATAGTGGTTGTAATATCAAATTTAAATTTGTGTATATTTTGTATTTTTTTTTATTATAGAAAAAATATTTAGGAAAATTTAATTATAATATAAAATTTATTTGTATTTCTATTAAATTTATAGACATTAGATAGTAGCAATTAAATGTATAAGTATTTTGAAAATTTGTATTTTTTTCCTATTTGAATAGTCTTTGTGTTTCTACTTGTTCTATTAGTTAAAATACCATATAAATCTTGTATTTAAAGTTAAATTATGGATGCCTTGCTATTTTTTTTTATCTTCTTTAGAAGACAATCTTTAATGAGACTCTTATTCTTTGTTTATGCACACATGCATTACTACTGTGAAACCCTCATATGCATGAATATGTATGCTGGCATAAACCCCTTTAGTGCAACCTTCTTGCAATGAGCATTTTTGCAATGAGCCTTTATATCAAACCACCTTTTGGTATCACCTTAACATGTGTTTTGATATTTCATAAGAATTAGCTTCTCTGTGGTTTTACCCATCTTGGGGTTTGTACGTAAAATATGGTGTTCTTTGTTTCGGTGTTCCTATGCATTTCATGCTTATATTTTCTATAGATGTTTAATGTGCTAGATAAAAAAATCTTAAGTTGTTATTGGAATTGTTTAAGTGTTAACCGATAGAGAGGAAGTTTTGTAAAGTTGTGTGAAAATAATTTATTCACACCCTCTCAGTTATTTGGCATGTTCAACAAGAACACGATGACAAGATCATAAACATGAGTCAAAATATTCAGATCTTTCCATGAAAAGCATCCACTAAGGCTCGGAGGAAATGTTCTTATTATCCCACTAAAACAACTATTCTAAAAGAAATTCATTCACCAAAATGGCACGGTATAACTCCATATTGCAAGAATTGAAAGAGTAACCAGACATGGTTCAATAACTTGCATTTTGTGATGAATTATAAGAGCCTTAAAATAAATAAAAATGGATACCTACATTCACCCAAAATTGACACGAAGCTTTAATATTATCCACAAAATAGAAGAAAACACACAAGAGAGGTAAATTGGGCACAATCTAATATGCTTCCTTCCATTAATTATGTGAAAAATACAAGGCTAGGGTCTGAAAATGAAACTGCAACTATTTCTAAGTGTTCTTCTATACAGTGAACAAAAAACTCATAGAACTGAAGTTCTATATCCAACCAAACTCCTCCTACAATGTGCCTGCGGGCCTTTTAAAGAGGAAACCCTGAACTGAATCTCCAAAGTATAGCTAAGAAGGGGCCTGCGTTTGTGCCATGTGGAAGAGTCATCATTGCCGTTACTACAGTTGTCTCAGCATGCCGATCTCTACATCATTATTCTTCTTCCATGCAAACAACATGGATGACACCTATGCCTTTTCAAACTTCCCTGCCATCATGAGGGAATAAATTCCCAACTCCACCCGCAGTGATTCCTCATTTTTCGTGTATGGAGGCGATCGCAATTTTAGATTTAAATCTTCCTTGAGATTCGCTACTAGATGAAAAAGTGACATTTTCCCTTGAAGGAGGTGGACCCTGCCACCTTTTGAATGATGTGACCGCAGATTGGAAACATGTTGCACTGGCAAAAGTTCTTGAGTTTTTTCTTCCTTTCAAACTTCCAAAACTCTACGGTGCCGACATGTGGCACTCGCTACCATGAGCACACATTGAAAGGCAAAGTATTTGAAGGAAAAGAGACTTGTGGATCTGGTAAAAATGACGTCATTTGGGTATTTCGCTACCCCAACTTCGCGGGGTCATAACTTCCAGCTCGTTCCTTAGAATTAGTAATGGTACATATCATTGGAAAAGTCTTTAGCGGATCTAATTGTAGTGCTTCGACACCGTGTTGAGGGATGAACGACAGTTTTGACCCCAAATTCCACTCTAAAGGCCTCTGAAAATGCGCTTTTTGAAATATAGAAAAAGAAATTAAAAAATATATTTTTCAATTTTTCTCAATTTGTCACTTTTGTACTACCCCAAATCAACTTCAAATTTCTGTGGAGATGAAGGCTGCGGTAGATAACATCTATATTAGATATTCATCGTTTCATTGATACTCCCTCCTTGGATAAAAGTCAGACCTTATTCTGTCGATAATTTTATGTATATAGCATTTTGACTTATGAAAACCCTGGCATTACTTTGTCAAAATTCTTTGAATTCCTTTTCTATGTAACTTTCTCCTTCAATACAATAAATCGAGCTTAGTTAGATCCTTTAGTTACATCGATGATCCCCATTTTGATGGTACATATGCAAATTTTATTGAAAAGGGTTTCTTTTAAGACAATCATATTTCGGGGAAATGCTCATCATACTCTATTGAAACTTTGGATTTTTATATAATACTTCCTTTTGATATAATCTTTTCTGACTTAGTAGACATCCCGGCTTCATCAAAATTTGAGTACATTATTATTTCTTTTCCTTCAGTGGAACTGTATATTTGTTTGTTCGACACCACTACTTTCGATATAACTTAACCGTTTGATGTGTTTCTTTCAAGCTCAACCGATAACCAGGTTTCTTCAATATGTATTGATGCGGTAAAAGCAAACTCCGCTTTATCGAATTGTCGATGACATTGTCACTTCTTTCATCTTAGTTGATTCTAGTGAAACATAGAAGTCTTTAATAGAAACCATATTTAAATTTGAATATTGCTGCCAACCTGTGATGTTTTACAAGATCAAATATATTGGGTTCTTAAAGGAAAAATGTGTGGATATGTAAGGTGATTGTGGAGGGTGAAAAATTATTTTTATTAGTGTCAACAAGGTGGAGGTGTCGCTCTATAGATGGAGACGTTGAACAACCTAAATGTCAGTCTATGGACACAAGCGTTAGTCGAAAAAATTAATTTATCTAAGAGAAAAATTCTCAAACCAGTGACACAGACACACCACTATATAGGAGGAGACGTTGATCAATGAAAACACTAGAATGCAGTTGCAAGCGTCGATCTAGGAGCTCTGACCGAAACACTTATTTATATTTTCTCAAAACTAAACTTGGCTAACCAAAAAGAGAAAACATAAGATAATATACTAAAGACATATTGACTTAATCTACTTTGAGACTCTAATCACTCTATAACATCTCATTACACATTATTACATTACCTCTCTAAATACATTGCACTACGAGTGTGTTGTCATCATATGTAAACAATAAATAGAATTACATAAGTACTAGAAGAAGGTGATGATCAATTTGGGACAATTCAACACCTATACAACAATCCCTAATGGTGGTTGGTCACACCACCCAACCACATGTTACCCTTAGGACCACCCCATTGTGTTAATAGAGATAACCATAAGGACTAGACTCTCAACACACAACCATGCAATGGGGCTTACAAGAATACATACAAGCATGATATCTAATCAAGGAAGTGATACCACAATGGGGTACATAGGCTGTCTCGCCCTTTATACATTCCACCCGCTTGTAACTCTCCAAGTATGACAACATTAATCCACAAGTATATATTTCAATTATGTAAGCAGTCCAAATATGCCAATTCCACAACAAGTGCACAAGATCCCTAAAATGCACCATCCCAAGGGTCACTATTTAGACCTAATTGGGTCTGGGTGAAAAGTCCAGAACCGAGGGTGTCAAGAATTCATTTCATGAAGATAGGGAAGCTTACTCATGCCCTCAATGAATGTAAAATGAATAGAAAGGATTTGTGCCTTCTATCAATCTTTGTATTCATATAAGAACATGCCTTCAAATTTATGTATAATGAATGGACATGCTTCATGCCTTCAAATCAACATTCATATACAACTAGGCAATTATTTAGTATCGTAATGTCTTATTAGTATGTTTAACACATTCATTTTATTGCACTCACTTATGTTATCACTTGTTTAAGAAACTCATAATGGGTTACCTTGGTCAAGCTCATAAGATCACAATAAAGGCATAATGACACAATGCAATGATATTCCATGTCACATATATCCATTGACAAAAATAAACTTGTTTATAATGTTCATGACACTCATATAATTGATTCCATCTAAGTATAAGGGTCTATATTGATCCCATATCGAATCTCACATGTCATGCTATCATTATCACATGTCGAGCAATCAAAATATATGAATCATTATTATAATATAAAACTCATAACCAATTCATTTATAAAATCATCCCAATTGAAAAAATTGTCCAAAACCGAGTATACAACCCACCCATTCAAAAACCACCAAAAATTCATACTCCGTCAATTGAAAATATGAAAGAACTCATTGGCTCCCACACTTTTCTCATTACAAAACTGCAATCAAACTTTCAAATCAATGATCCAATCAAGAATGAACATCATAAATGCATGAAAACCCTCATTTCTCAACCAAAATGGAGAAAATACATAATACTCAGCCAAATTCACCCAAACAAGTTTGCAAAATGTCTCAATATATTCAATACTCATTTTCCAAACAAACATTAACCATTAAAATCAAGAACAACAAATATTTGAGGAGAAATGAGGAGAAATCTACCTTAATGAACAAATACCAAAAATGAGAATTTGCACAATACTCCACAAGGTGAGACACAAAATTGAAGGGTAGGATGAACTCGATGACAGGATTCCAACAAGAAAATGCCCAAAAAATCTCTTTCCTTTCACTCTACCATTCCAAGCCAAATTAAAATTCCTCCATGAAAATTTTGTTTTTTGAAAACTCATAAAGTTAGAAGGAAAAAAACAAGTTAAAATAAAAGATGAACTTTTTAGTTATTAGAAAAATGGTTTTGCTCTAAAAATAATAAGATATAAAATCCCACTTAAGTTAAAAATCTTAAAAAACAACTTTTGAAATATTAAAGCCAAGATAAATATTGAAAATCCCAATTAATTAAAAATCCCTTACAAAACTTGCCGACAATAGTGACAATAATAATATAATACTGACTAACGACTCTAATCATCAACAAATATATATTATTTTACTCATGCACTGACCAGAAACATTTACAGACCACTAGAATGCACACACATAACACACTAGTCTCATCACATTATGCAAGGCTAGTCGGATGTTACCAAAGGGTAATCAGATAGGTAGGCATAAGTAACCGGTGATTGTCGCCCAAGAGTACGAATGATAATTAGACTTAAGGGAAAGATTGTCCATATAATTATCACCAATCTAACCATTGTCGAAGATATTATAGGCATGTTGGGACCTATGGAGCGAGGTGGAGCCAATGTTTGGTACCTGCCATCATTCAAATGTCACATTTTAAGTGTACTAAATCACACACACACACACACATAGTCAAAGCACAAATAACATCATCAAATAGAAATAGTTAGTGAAAGGGAAATTTTTTGGTGTAATCATTCAATGAATCTTACAACACCACCAGTTCTCATGACATAAAATTGTCATTTATGTATTCATATCAAATAATTATTATATCACATTAGGTAAGGTTGATATCATGAGTCCTTATTTAAGCATCACAATTATAAACACATCTAACCTACATATTCACCATCGTTAGCCATTAGTAATAACATAAAACTCTCATCAAAGATCATTCACTAACATTAATAGCATTAAATCAATATCAATGAACATATGATAAATCCTCAGAATAGGTTACTAACAATACATGATCCAATATGACATTTCATATCAAATCACTGACACCATATCAACACTCAACATGAAATCATCAAAAATTTCATGAGGCCATAATATCATCTATGCATGCAATTGTAACAAGACATCATCGTAGAGTTATAACACATTTATGATCATTAGTGGATTCACAAGAATAATTCACTATCTACACTAGTACTGTCATCCCAAGGGAAAAAGAATATAACAATAGTCATATACATCACCAACATGCCAATACAAGAGGATGATATGAAAAATAGTCATAAAGTAACCATACACAGAGTCTATCTCAAATCAAAATGGCAACATGCTAATTTGATAGCATAATCTAGATCGCCAAGGAGGCACCAATACAACATGGGTCCAACTTGGTAAAAATGCATTTATCCATCCAACAAACAATATAGATATAGAAATGCATAAGGCAACAAGGAAACATCCAAAACCATTTCAGGACATACAAGGATCCACTTCTAGAGGAACACAATGCAAACAACAAATGGGAGGGGCACTACACTACATCTTTTTAGTTCATCAATTCCTTGTGCCTACTTGAAGATAGTGAGTTCTTTTGGTAACTTACAGAATATTATGTCTTACCCTAGGATTGTACGTCTCAATCTTGCAAGTCCTTTATATATTTCCCTAATATTGTGCACCTTAGCCTGCAAGTCATTTTTAGGTGCATTTAACTCCTTGACATCTAGCCTAAAGTATTGTATTCAAGTTATACATATAGTCATGTCATTCTCACTACGATTTTTCCCACATTGGAATTTTGACAGAAAAATTGGTGTTCATTGCATTATCTTTAATTTATGGTTGGATAAAGATAAATGATAAGTGATTTTAACAAAAATTGTTTAAGTTTTATTGACGACTAATTCACCAACATGAACTCTTCATTGAGCATATTGTACATTTTAAAGAAGGGTCTCTTAACCCATCCTCTCATATTGTTCCTTCCTCCATGATGATTTATATGAAAGTGACTCATCAGATTTTCCTCTGTCTTCTTTTACTTCTAGAGTTCATCATGATGATTCACCTTCAACTTTATTTAGTCCTCATTTAGAGGCCAAGGATTCTCCTCCACTTTTTCTTTCTATTAAATGTAACTATGCTTGTTAGATACTTGAGTTTTCTAGCACTCGTATTTGATATCACTCAAACACTATGAGGGCCCAATTATGATAGAAAGATAGGAATAGTAGAATCATGTTGCATAGAAGAAAATAGGTCTCTGAAACATATGGCTAGTTGAATGATCCATGGATGGTTCCTCGAACTTGAATATTTGTTAAAGTTATTGTGCTACTCAAACCTACAATAGTGTTACACATAAGGTGTTGAAGAGTTCTATCATGTTTCAAGCTTAGTGGAAGAGGAAACCTATTATGGGATATTTCAAAGTCTTAGAATCACTAGCATAGTCATACATAGGAAATGTGTAAAAGATTTAAATCTCATAGTTGACCCTACATCTTGATTTGATTTCAAGATGACATCAAAGGATAGCAACTTTTAGATCTTGAGACACATGAACTCGTCATTAAGCATATTGCACATTTCAAGGAAGGATCTCTCAACTTGTCCTCTCATATTATTCCTTCCTCCAAAATGATTTATATGTAATTAACTTGTCTCATTTTCCTCCATCTTCTTTTACTCCTAGAGTTCATCCTGGTGATTCACCTTCAACTTTAATAGGTCCACATTTAGATGTCAAGAATTCTCCCCCAGCATCTCTTTCTATTATATGTAACTATGCTTGTTTATAACTAGAGTTTGCAAGCACTTATATTGGATACCCTTCAAACAATAGGATGGCTCAATTATGATAGAAGCACGTGAATAGTCATGTTTTGATACCATGATATTTGAAGGATTTTTAGAGTTTGAGAATATATAAACATCATTTCAAATAGTTTCACACTTTAAGAGATTGATATTTTAAATTTAGTTTTCTACACATCATTTATAGAATCGTGTTGCATAGAGTAAAATAGACATCTAAAAAATATGGCTAGTTGAATGCTTCATGGATGCCTTGAAATCCTTTTATAAGTCAAAACAATAATTCAACCTCTTGAAACTCATTACCATTTTATATACTTAAGAAATCACAATTTGAAGCAAAACAGTAAGAATATTCTACTTATAGTAATGAGGATAATAGGAGATCATTCATTTACAATTGAAACATTATGATTTGTACATATATTTAATTCATAATTCAAACAAAAATTTAATTATAAATTATAACTTAATACAAACATATGTACTTCACCTCTCAGTCGCCTACCATGATCAGGTGTCCTAATATAAGTCTTTGATAGTGAACAGACAGTGCCACCAATACCAACTCTGACCTATAAATATATATTTGCAATAATGAGATTAGTAGAGTGGTGCAGGGGCCTAAGGTACAACATAGAGTAATAAATTTACAAAATAGGATGATAGAATAATAAAATTTCAATTGATTGAACTAAAATTAAAACTTATGTCCATTGATCCCTCCTCTGGAATAGTGGGCTGGGTCAACAAAGATAGGAATGATTCTCATGGGGCCTCCCTCACACTAGGAGTAACCTATGAGAGTCAAAAAGATAGTCAATTATATATAAATTTACTTCATCATAACAACCATGGTTATAAAATACAAATAACAATATGTACAAATCTACATACAATCAGGCTATCACTCCGAATCGAGATGCTTGTGAGCCCAAGCTCCCGAACCTATGTTGGGACATCGTCGAGTGCCACACCCTATATAATAAAGTGCATGTAAAATATTTATTACTATACACAAGTAAAATACATATGCATGCATAGTTAATCTTAAACAATTAATTACCTTTCCTTTGTCAACACATGAGGAAGGATCCCCCTCATGCCCCCCACTGACATTAGATAAGACCTACAAGAGTACAATAAGATGACAATATATTAGTAAATATATGAATTTTATTGCTCTAATTGATAGAGTTTAAGCATGTACACCAAATGCTATAAAAAATACTAATGGGTACATAACTTATAATATACCATATAGGTGTCAAGGCCAAATGAAATTGATGAAAGTGTGGAGTCATCCACCTGTCTCAACTCCTCCTCTGTCATCGACTGAACATAAATGGACCAAATATATATACATAAGTTCATGCAGTCATTAAAACTAATCTAAATAAATAAATTATTTTTAAATTAAATAAGTCATGTGACAAATTTATTTATAATGTTTACTCTTACTGTATCAACAGGACTCCATGGCTCTGGGTACCACTTCTCAGCACTCTAATGAGACGCAGATGCTCCATGAGGTATTGCAACCTCTATATTTGCATCTCATGTGTCCTCCTCATCAATAACATATTGATATGTATCAGCATCAGTAAGCGGTCTGAGGCACAAATTCTTGCACATAATGTAAGTTTGGGGCACACATACATGTGAACTGATGACAGATGTTGATGCGCCAACATCATCCACACCAGGAGGCAACAATGACCTATTTTGCATGATCAACTGATCACTTAGCATGTGAATGGCCCTAATATTCTGTGAGGTAGCCTCTGCAATGATATCAGGATGTTGCACTAGAGGAGGGGGTACGACATTAGTGGGGGGGACGAAGGTAGTGGCCTTTTTGCACTGGGAAAATGGCCTAGTCTAAGGAGCTCCTCCGCCTACGCCCATGTTGGGCCTCATGCTCCAATAATTAACATTGTGAGCAAGCACAAACTCAGCATATAATTTTTTTATGAAATAGAAAGGGAGCTCCAAATTGCTATGGGGTGGTTTATCAAAAACCATCCACCAGCGATCCCAAAAGTGTGTGCACGTTGCTTCATTTGTTCACCATTTTATTGATAATTTGGGCTTTTTGGGGTCAACTTTTAATCCAGTTTTAGGATTAACAAAAAGGGAGGCTATATCTTCCTTAGTTATATTAAGGGTTGCAACCCCATCATGTTCAAGCTCATCATCAAATTGGGCGTGCATATCATCACACCAATGAAGAGCAACATTATGTTGTTGTGTAAGGGTGTCAATGTTTTCAACAATGGTACTTAGGGTGGCAAGCATAGGAGCTAACATAGGTATATTCTGATACATATTTTTGAAGCCCCGTATAGTGTTCAAACTCTCTTGCATCAAATCCTCTAAAGATTTCAGGTTTTGAGGCAGTCCTGGATTGTTTTGGGGATCATTATCTGGTGGGGGAGGGTTATTATCTTCATTGTTGTCAACCATGCCTGATTAAATAATATACAAATATAAATTTCAAATTGTTTTCATATATTATTAAAAAAATCAATACAAAACCCTATTTTAACCAAAAAATATATATTTAACATGAAAATGAAAGAAATTAATCAAGATATAGCAAGAATTTACTTACCGGATAAACTGCGGAGTCGAATTTGTTGTTGGAGAAATCAGGTACCCAAAAAAATTATGTATAGTATATTTAGAGTCATTTTCCAAACCCAAAATGATGAGAGAAATGAGGGAAGCGGCTCGGTGCTTTATGCCACAGGTTTCAGGTACCCAATTTTTTCGGGTACCCAAAAAAATTAGGTACCCGATATTTTCAGGTACCAAAAAAAATCAGGTACCCGATTAGGCTTGTGCTTTGGTGTCAGGTTTGCCCAGGTGTACTAACACCCGGGCCTACTAAAAGGTCAACAAACATTTTCATGCACTTCTAGACGAGTGAAAAGTTTATATTTTTCACATCGCCACTTTTTGGCCCCTCATGATCTTCCACATACCCTCCTATCATATACTTCTTGAGGGAAAATAAGTGCACTATGTCATAGGGGATGAACAACAATATCTTCTTCCTTGCTTTTCATATCTCTTTTTGAAGAATGAGACAAATCTTTAATGGGGGACCCTTTATACATGCTTTGGTAGTGACTAACATTAATTAATGGCATACTTTCGCCAAGTGCATGGACTCCACATTCCAACTCATTAATCAACATTTCTTGATCAGCATTAGGCAAGACTAGGAAGATATGTGAATCTTTATTTTCAGAAATTAAAGGCTCCAATATTAACACAGTCTTTACCTTATCCATGCCTTTATTATCTTCAATATCTACTTCTTCTATAACAGCACCAACACAACTATCAGATTCCTTTGTGTCTCTTCTTCTTCACTCTCATTAAAATGTTCTTCAAATCTACAGTCAGCCATATAAAGAACATCCTTTGCCCATGGGGAATCATCTTCAATAATTTTATCATCACAAATTTGATCAACTTTCTCCATGTTGACATCATATTTTTCAATTTTTATAATATCTAATGATGCAACTTGAACTTCTTCAACAACACTCAAACTTTGAGAAAGCAAGTGATGCTCACCATTAGTCTTACTTTCAATATCTTGCAAAGTCTTGCATAAAGAAGGGTGCATTTCATGAGGCTG
Organism: Thuja plicata; assembly: GCA_018584345.1. NCBI lineage: Eukaryota > Viridiplantae > Streptophyta > Pinopsida > Cupressales > Cupressaceae > Thuja > Thuja plicata. Next base: position 248,210 of record MU225370.1, read on the forward strand.
AAATCTCATACCACCATAGAAACTTATCAAGAAATTAGTTTGCACTGGCTTAATCAAATTACTCTTCTGAGAATAAAAATCATCACCATCACTATTGATTTCATCAGTCATCAAACCAACACAAAATGGTCTTTGTTGGAGGTCAGCCATGATTCAGGATCCAAAAATAGATTCGCCAATCTCTTTATGTTTAGAGATACCTCAAAATAATGAGAAAAGAAAACACTGATCTTGCACTTTCGGATCCCCGGAAGATTCGCCAAAAATTTGTTGGTGAAAATATTTGTCCTTCAAAAATAAATGCATAATATGAATCATGATGCCCAGAAAGAAGGAAAAATGTCACAAACAGCTGGAGAAGTTATCATTTAATTGATAACTTTCCTCTAATTTTAAGAGATACAACTCCATCTTTAAAGATATGCAATGAATAAAATTTAGGGTATGCTTTTTACCAGAAAGCAGAAAAGGTACATTAATATCTACCCATAATCATGGAAATAGATGCAAAAGATCAATTAAAAAGAAAAGGATGCAGACAAATAAATCAATGTTTAATCATCTACATTCATGAATATCATCTACGCTGAAAGTAGACAAAGAAATCCTTTCTTCTTATATGATTAAATTGCAAAAAAAAAGTTCTGGAATAAATTCATACACAATCTTTTATGAGAGAAGGGACATAAATAAGTAATCACACTGGCCCAAAGTCCAGTTGCAATCAGAAGAAAAATACAGACAATACAAAGATCATGAATATCATCTTCATTTCATTCATGCCTCAATAGAAATTCAAAGACTTCTATTCTGTACAATGAGACTGTTTTAAAAAATATCCCTATCATAGCATAAGTTTCCAACCCCAAAAAGGATTATTAACCATTTTCTCTCTTTTCTTTACATATATATAGTCTCCTTTCTTACAATAGACCTCTTCAGTTTTAATAACTGATTCTTGAAAAGATTTTTAATTAATCTCTTTTCATCTTTCACCTTCCTCCTGATAACTTTCCTTTTAAAGCTTCTCATCTTTATAAACATTAGAAATAAAAGATTTATAAAGACAATATTATAAAGTTTGAAAAGATATTTATAATCAGATTTGGACATGTGGCACTTGCTAGTGATGAAGTGTTGTCATCATTTTATGACTGACATAGGCAGTTTAGATAGTACTGCACACAATCGTTTGTATCTCTCGAACCAAAAACATTGTAAAGATCACTCCAGTGAGAATCTAAAGAATTAGGTTTCGAAAAACATATCTGATATTGAGCACGATCCAATGGTGGAATGGCGAGTTATTCCCTCCACAATATGACTAATGTTTTTGTGTTCAGAAAATTCACAATTACAGATTATAAAGATGGAAATTCTGGAAATCCTTATGTGAAGACCACAACTCGAGTGTCAAAGAACACGGATCCTATTATGATTATGATTTTTTATTAATTGTACTGCACATTGTCACTTTAGATAATGATTCGAGTGTTCATCATATAACCTAAATTATGTTATCAATGAATATGACATACACCATAATTTGTAAAGCTTGTTGAAGACTTTGTGATACTTTCTGCCTCTTACCCAAGACAAATATGTGAGACTACCTTTGTAGTGCTTGACTTCATATTCTTGAAATTTTTATGCATCTATGAAACCATCAAACTCTGCAAACCAGTTGAGATTATTGAACCTGCTTGAAATCTCGAACCATATTGAGCTGATTTGAACCTCTGTGAACCACTTTGAACTAGACTGAACCACTTTGAACCATTTTGAACTTAGTTCAAAGGGGTTCAATACTCATGCTTAATAGATTAAATGTTCATTTGAGCAAGAATTGACATGGAGGAGACCCAAATTCTGAATTTTTATATCGGGGTCCATAAGGGGGTTAATAGTAATAAAAAAATTAAGTTTTATTCAAGACAAATACACCAACATGAACTCTTAATTGAGCATATTGTACATTTTAAAGAAGGATCTCTTAAATCATCCTCTCATATTCTTCCTTCCTGAATCCTGCATAATGGTTTATATGAAAGTGACTCATATGATTTTCCTCCATTTTCTTTCACTTCTAGATTTCATCATGAGGATTTACCTTCAACTTTATTAAGTCTGCATTTAGAGGTCAAGGATTCTCCTCCACTATTTCTTTCTATTAAATCTAACTATGCTTGTTAGATACTTGAGATTTCTAGCACTTGCATTGGATATTGCTCGAACACTATGAGGGCTTAGTTATGATAGAAAGATAGGAATAGTCACGCTCTAATACCATGATATTTAAAGGATATATGGAGTTTCAAGAATATATAAACATCTTTTCAAATAATTTCACTCTTTAAGAGATTAATATTTTGCATTTATTTTTCTACATATCTTAGTAGAATTAGGTTTCATACAGGAAAATAGGTCTCTGAAACATATGGCTAGCTAAATGATCCATGGATGCTTTCTTGAACTTGAATATTTTGTTAAAGTTATTGTGCTACTCAAACCTACAATAGGATGACCCATAAGGTGTTGAAGAGTTCTATCATTATGTTTTGAGCTTAGTGGAAGAGGAAACCTATTATGGGATATTTCAAAGTCATAGAATCACTAGCATAGTCATAAATAGGAAATGTGGAAAAGCTTTAAATCTCATAGTTGACAGGGTACATTTTTATTTGATTTCAAGATGACATCAAAGGATATCAACTTTTAGATCTTGAGACACATGAACTCTTCATTAAGCATATTGCACATTTCAAGGAAGGATCTCTCAACTTGTCCTTTCATATTTTTCCTTCCTCCATAATAWTTTATATGTAACTTGTATGATTTYCCWCCATCTTCTTTTACTCCTAGAGTTCATCCCGATGATTCACCTTTAACTTTATTAAGTCCATATTTAGATGTCAAGGATTCTCCTCCARCATMTCTTTCTRTTATATGTAACTATGCTTGTTTATAACTAGAGTTTGCAAGCACTCATATTGGATACCCTTCAAACAATAGGAGGGCTCAATTATGATAGAAGCACATGAATAGTCATGTTTTGATACCATGATATTTGAAGGATTTTTAGAGTTTGGGAATATATAAACATCATTTCAAATAGTTTCACACTTTAAGAGATTGATATTTTGCATTTAGTTTTCTACACATCATTTCTAGAATTGTGTTGCATAAAGAAAAACATATCTCTGGAAAATATGGCTAGTTGAATGATTCATGGATGCTCCCTTGAACTTGAATATTACTAATAATGAGAAAACATGAAATCCTTTTATAAGTCAAAACAATAATTCAATCTCTTGAAACTCATTACCATTTTATATGCTTAAGAAATCACAATTTGAAGCAAAACACTAAGAATATTCTACTAATAGTGATGATGATGATTGGAATTATTCATTCACGATTGAAACATTATGATTTCTACCAAATACCATTGTCTGTATGATTTTTAACAGGATCTTATATAAATACTTTAAGCTTTTGAATTCGACATCAAGTAAATATAACATTATTTAAATATAAAAATAAAAATAAAACTATTAATTCAATTACAGAGCTTAGATGCATGCTTGCACATACACAAATCCATTAGCCATACACACATTCATTAATACCCTTCAATGATATGAATAAAATCATCCATAACAGCTGACACGAGGCAAATGCATGGTTACAGATGTGACCATCAAATGCTATAAAGGATCCCATCTAACCCAAAGAAGTACACTATTGAGGCATCACTCTAAGTCGTCTCTTTATAAAAATTATTGCATGGTGCAAATAATTATTCCAACTACTGAATAGGCCATAAGAGTCGGGTTAATGCTGTATAGCTGGAAACTCCTCTTAGCCATGTGCTTTCTCGTCTCAGTTTGCCTCTGACTTTCCCCTCGTCGTCTTCTGGATAACAAGTCATAAAGAACGCCAAGGAAGTGGAGCGCGGGCCCTACTTTTAAGAAAAAAATTGGGAAATTTTATGACAGGAAGAAAGCATCTTGAATGTAAGATACCTAAAGCATTTTACATCCAACATTTTTAGGGTTAATGGTGTTTGTAATTAAGAATTTTGAATTTCACATAAAATCATTTTCTATGTCGATAGTGGTTGTAATATCAAATTTAAAATTGTGTATTTTTTGTATTATTTTTTTATTATAGAAAAAATATTTAGGAAAATTTAATTATAATAAAAAATTTATTTGTATTTCTATTAAATGTATAGACATTAGATAGTAGCAATTAAATGTGTATATTGTGTTAGTATTTCGAAAATTTGTATTGTTTTCCTATTTGAATAGTTTTTGTGTTTCTACTTGTTCTATTAGTTAAATTATCATACAAATCTTGTATTTAAAGTTAAATTTTGGATGTCTTGCTATTTTTTTTATCTTCTTTAGAAGACAATCTTTAATGAGACTCTTATTCTTTGTTTATGCACACATGCATTACTACTGTGAAACCCTCATATGCATGAATATGTATGCTTGCATAAACCCCTTTAGTGCAACCTTCTTGCAGTGAGCATTTTTTGCAATGAGCCTTTGTATCAAACCACCTTTTGGTATCACCTTAACATGTGTTTTGATATTATATGAGAATTAGCTTCTCTGTGGTTTTGCCCATCTTGGGGTTTGTACATAAAATTCGGTGTTCTTTGTTTCAGTGTTAATGTGCATTTCATGCTTATATTTTATGTAGATGTTTAATGTGCTAGATCAAAAAATCTTAAGTTGTTATTGGAATTTGTTAAAGTGTTAACCGATAGAGAGAAAGTTTTGTAAATTTGTGTGAAAATAATGGATTCACCCCCTCTCAGTTATTTGGCATGTTCAACAAGAACACAATGACAAGATCATAAACACGAGTCAAAATATTCAGATCTTTCCATGAAAAGCATCCACTAAGGCTCGGAGGAAATGTTCTTATTATCCCACTAAAACAACTATTCTAAAAGAAATTCATTTACCAAAATGGCACGGTATAACTCCATATTGCAAGAATTGAAAGAGTAACCAGACATGGTTCAATAACTTGCATTTTGTGATGAATTATAAGAGCCTAAAAATAAATAAAAAAGGATAGCTACATTCACCCAAAATTGACACGAAGCTTTAATATTATCCACAAAATAGAAGAAAACACACAAGAGAGGTAAATTGGGCGCAATCTAATATGCTTCCTTCCATTAATTATGTGAAAAATACAAGGCTAGGGTCTGAAAATGAAACTACAACTATTTCCAAGTGTTCTTCTATACAGTGAACAAAAAACTCATAGAACTGAAGTTCTATATCCAACCAAACTCCTCCTACAATGTGCCTGCGGGCCTTTTAAAGAGGAAACCCTGAACTGAATCTCCAAAGTACAGCTGAGAAGGGGCCTGCATTTGTGCCATGTGGAAGAGTCATCATTGCGGTTACTACAGTTGTCTCAGCATGCCGATCTCTACACCATTATTCTTCTTCCATGCAAACAACATGGATGACACCTATGCCTTTTCAAACTTCCTTGCCATCATGAGGGAATAAATTCCCAACTCCACCCACTGTAATTCCTCATTTTTCGTGTATGAAGGCGATCGCAATTTCAGATTTAAATCTTCCTTCAGATTTGCTACTAGATGAAAAAGTGACATTTTTCCTTGAAGGAGGTGGACCCTGCCACCTTTTGAATGATGTGACCGCAGATTGGAAACATGTCGCGCTGGCAAAAGTTCTTGAGTTTTTTCTTCCTTCTGAACTTCCAAAAATCCACAGTGCCGACATGTGGCACTCGCTACCATGAGCACACATTGAAAGGCAAAGTATTTGAAGGAAAAGAGACTCGCGGATCTGGTAAAAATGACGTCATTTGGGTATTTCGCTACCCCAACTTCGCGGGGTCATAAATTCTAGCTCGTTCCTTAGAATTAGTAATGGTACATATCATTGGAAAAGTCTTTAGCGGATCTAATTGTAGTCTTTCGACACCGTGTTGAGGGATGAACGACAGTTTTGACCCCAATTCCACTCTAAAGGCCTCTGAAAATGCACTTTCTGAAATATAGAAAAAAAATTAAAAAATATATTTTTTGATTTTTCTCAATTTGTCACTTCTGTACTACCCCAAATCAATTTCAAAATTTTGTGGACATGAAGGCTGCGGTAGATAACATCTATATTAGATATTCATCATTTCATCGATACTCCCTCCTTGGATAAAAGTCAGACCTCATTCTGTCGATAATTTTATGTATATAGCATTTTGACTGATGAAAACCCTGGCATTACTTTGTCAAAATTCTTTGAATTCCTTTTCTATGTAACTTTCCCCTTCAATACAATATATTGAGCTTAGTTAGATCCTTTAGTTACATCGATGATCCCCATTTCGATGGAACATATGCAAATTTTATTGAAAAGGGTTTCTTTTAAGACAATCATCTTCCGGGGAAATGCTCATCATACTCTATCGAAACTTTGGGTTTTTATATAATACTTCCTTTTGATATAATCTTTTCTGACTTAGTAGACATCGTGGCTTCATCAAAATTTGAGTACATTATTATTTCTTTTCCTTCAGTGGAACTGTATATTTGTTTGTTCGACACCACTACTTTCGATATAACTTAACCGTTTGATGTGTTTCTTTCACGCTCAACCGATAACCAGGTTTCTTCAATATGTATTGATGCGGTAAAAGAAAACTCCGCTTTATCGAAATGTCGATGACATTGTCACTTCTTTCATCTCGGTTGATTCTAGTGAAACATAAAAGTCTTTAATAGAAACCATATTTAAATTTGAATATTTCTGCCAACCTGTGATGTTTTACAAGATCAAATATATAGGGTTCTTAAAGGCAAAATGTGTGGATATGTAAGGTGATTGTGGAGGGTGCAAAATTATTTTTATTAGTGTCAACAAGGTGGAGGTATCGCTCTGTAGATGGAGACGTTGAACAACCTAGATGTCAGTCTATGGACACAAGCGTTAGTCAAAAAAATTAATTTATCTAAGAGCAAAAGTCTCAGACTAGTGACGCAGACACACCACTATATAGGAGGAGACGTTGATTAGTGAAAACACTAGAATGCAGTTGCAAGCGTCGATCTAGGAGCTCCGACCGAAACACTTATTTATATTTTCTCAAAACTAAACTTGGCTAACCAAAAAGAGAAAACATAAGCTAATATACTAAAGACATATTGAATTAATCTACTTTGAGACTCTAATCACTCTATAACATCTGATTACACATTATTGCATTACCTCTCTAAATACATTGCACTATGAGTGTCTTGTCATCATATGTAAACAATATATAGAATTACATAAGTACTAGAAGAGGGTGATGATCAATTTGGGATAATTCAACACCTATACAACAATCCCTAATGGTGGTTGGTCACACCACCCAGCCACATGTTACCCTTAGGACCACCCCATTGTGCTCATATAGATAACCATAAGGACCAGACTCTCAGCACAAAACCATGCAATGGGGCTTACAAGAATACATACAAGCATGATATCTAATCAAGGAGGTGATACCATAGTGGGTTACATAGGGTGTCTCGCCCATTATACATTCCACCTGCTTGTAACTCTCCAAGTATGAAAACATTAATCCACAAGTATACATTTCAACTATGTAAGCAGTCCAAATATGCTAATGACACAACAAGTACACAAGATCCCTAAAATGCACCATCCCAAGGGCCACTATTTAGACCTAATTGGGTCTGGGTGAAAAGTCTAGAATCGGGGGTGTCAAGAATTCATTTTATGAAGATAGGGAAGCTTACGCATGCCCTCGATGAATGTAAAATGAATAGCTAGGCTATGTGCCTTCTATCAGTCTTTATATTCATATAAGCACATGCCTTCAAATCTATGTATAATAATGAATGGACATGCTCCATGCCTTCAAATAAACATTCATATACAACTAGGCAATTATTTAGTATCCTAATGTCTTATTAGTATGTTTAACACATTCATTTTATTGCATTTACTTATGTTATCACTTGTTTAAGAAACTCATAATGGGTTACCTTGGTCAAGCTCATAAGATCACAATAAAGGCATAATGACACAATGCAATGATATTCCATGTCACGTATATCAATTGACAAAAATAAACTTGTTTATAATGTTCATGACTGTTGGAATAATGATATATTTGTCATCAGTGAATGCACTTAGTGAAAACACTTATTCGGTTTTGAATGCTTACCGAGCTTATCACTCAGTCCACAGCCTATACCGAGCATTCAGTAAAGATCACAGATCAAACAGTTCAAACCGAGCAGTAAGGCAGTCACCGAGCATATGAGAAGAACAAAAGTTACCGAGCAGACGGTAGTCACCGAGTCATCAGTCAAAGATAACCGAGAAGTCAGTTACTACCGAGTCACCAGTGGTTACCGAGTGACAATATATCTACCGAGTCACCACAGCTACCGAGTTCCAAGCTACACTTCGGGACTAGTATGGACCGAGCCTCTACTCTTACCGAGAGCATGAAGATGCCGAGTACTGTAGTGGATGCCGAGTATCAGAAGATCACCGAGCCAGCTTGAGGAACCGAGCTTCTACCGACTCAGAAATATTTTGTTCACCTATGTAAGGCCGACTTAGAAATAAGTTTATGT
>MU225370.1:275233-285980 GCA_018584345.1 Thuja plicata
TACCTTCCTCTCCTGCTGTGATGGGCTCTTCTCATGGTGAAGGATCCTCTCTGCCTTTGTCGTATCCTGAGCCTGCACCCATCATACCCTCCTCACCTCCTTCAATTCCCACTACATCTACGCCGCCTCTCTCCATTGATTCGCTCAAGCTACGCATTCAGGAAGTTGATCCAACTGACCAAATCGAGCTGCTCATCAGCTTCATTGATTTACAGCTGCAGAGGATCAAGGTAATCTCTAACCCTTCAAAATTATACTTAACCATTGTTGGCCATCAACTTATTAATGAACGTTCAACTTAAAAAGTGCGTATTAACTATTGCAGGGTTCTGAAGAAGAAGCATCCTCCTCTTCTCTGTTGGATTCTCTAAACTCCACCACAAACCTGGCTGCTCAATTTATGGACACCATTTCAAAAGAACCTGAAAGTCTAGCAAGCACGGTACTGCATGTTGTTTGGTCGTAAACGTAACTTGAAAAGCAGGAATGTAATTGACAACAATATTGTCATTTGCAGGATGTAGCTAAGGAAATGGGAAGCTTAGCTTTAATTGGGCTGAAGATGGTAGGAGAAGCCCACTGGATATTCCTAGGGCTTTCTGCAGCTGCATCTGCACTGGAGAGAGGTGTGACTATGAAATCTAATTTCCCTGATTGTATCGACCTTTTGCAAGCAATTGTTTTCCTTGCAAAAGACCTGAAGCGATTCAAGGAAGCTATGCCCGATGAGAGCGGAAGACTATGTGGAGCGGTTCAGATCATAGTGGAGGGGGCGATCATGTGCTCCGATTACATCAACAAGGGACGCTTCTCCAGGTTTGGCACACTCAACCTTAATTTTATGTGAGTATAAAACACTAATTTAATTTAATTTCCGTAAAGCTGGGCCCGAGAAAGCGCAAGGTGACTTGAATCAATTGACAAGTTTGTTTTTTGTTTTTTTGTTTTTTGTTTTGTTGGCAGCCTCTATCTTCCTTTTCCCTTTAGTTTTTTTTTTAAATGTATATTCATTTTATTAAATTATAAGAAAAGAGTATACATTGAACTCGGTTTAGTGGAGCATACCAGAAAGAAAAAATTGGGTGAAGAAAACCTAAGGTTGTAGGTCCTAATGCAAACCTAAGACCTAAGACATTGTTACAATAGTATGGCAAATAGTCATACCCCAATACAGATACAAATCTTTTACCCAAACCCAACCCCAAGAAAGATACCAAAAATTGTATTTCAGAATTACAACCTAGTACAAATTTTCAATATCCCAAACTATCCCCAAGCAAAAGAAGAAGAAGAAGAAGAAGAAGAAGCAAAATCCCATATATCAATCAAAGAGGCCAAATCTTGAGGACTAAAAGCATGATCTTCAAGAGGATGCGCCTATGGGTCGTCAGGTGTAGAATCAGTGTCCTGAGATGAAATCTCTATCCGTAGTGGAGGGATAGATAGAGGGATAGGTAGAGTGTCACTTCCAACCTGCACCACATTCTAAAGAATAGAAAAAAAAAATCGGAAATAGTTGTTAGCCATAAATGAATGGAAGACTATAATACTAGCTATAGGGAAAAAATCATGATCAAGTATATGAGATGGTAAAAGACATCCTCGATACATTAAAAGAAAAAGATAGCTTTTTTAGTATTATGCTCCTCACCATTTCGTTCTTCCCATTCTAGTTGAGGCAGTTGTACTATATATTCCATGTTGTTGTTATGTATGTAGAAGATAGCTAGATAAATAAAAAATGAAAGCTTCCAGAAGTTAAGTAAACTTTGGTTGTTATTTTTTCTCTACTCATGTTTTCTTTCGACATAAAAAATATACTTTTAAATAAGAATAAGAAATAAAAGTGAGGAATCCAAGATTGAAGTTTTTCTCTATATATTTAATATTAGGAAAGGATAGATTAAATTTAGCATAATTAATCTTAATAGGTATAAAACTAAATAACAATAATTATATAATTCATATGAAGATGTTATATATTATTAATATAAATAAAATCAATTTAATTCGTATTTCTATTACAGTTTTATAGTCTTTAGCATAGCTTAACGCTACACTGATATGTTGACTTATAGTGTCAATTATAGGTTGTTCATTTTAAGACTGCAATCTATGGGTTGAGTGAGTTGCATGTGCTATGAATTTTTTGAGGTCTATGTTAGAGTTGTAGTTCTTGAGTGTTGAAATAACATTTATACACTTTTCATTTAAAATACTACAAATGATTCAAATGTATAGGTTTGTAGGTATTCACTCCATTGGAAGAAGACCATTCTCAGGGTTTGCAGGAGTATACTCCAATTTGGGTACACAAGATTTATATACAATGTTGACCCACATAGATACAAATTTAATCCTCTTTTCTTTTCTTTTTTCTTAAATTAAACTACACCTTTTTTCTTTTTTTTTTCAGATCTACCCTCTCATAGGATTTGGTGCTTTGAATGAGGGAATATTGAAAGAACCTTGATTTTGTTTTAGCCTTCACATTGTTATAAAGTAGTTAGCACTACTTTATGATAATGGGACCTTTAAAGAAATATAGCTTTATCCTATCTTCATAATATTTTTCATATTAATTATAAACTATAGCTTTATCCTATCTTCATAATATTTTTCATATTACTTAGTTTATAAGAAGGCTAGTATTTAGGCAAAATAATACAAAAGTTTTATTGTGTGTATTCTAAGGACTTTACTTGTTGTTTTAAATATTTTAGCTATGACATCATCAGAAATGGATATGAATGTTACCAATTGTTATGGATATTAAAATTCAACTAACTCATTTGCAAATGAATGAAATAGATAACTCAAGGAATCACATCACAATGCTATAAAATCTATATAAAAATCATGAAAATTAATTTGGAGGCATTAGTGTCTAAAGATTTAATTTCTTGCAAGACAAAAAAATATCTACTCCATAAGTAGCCTTTTGTTAGGTGCATTAATGCCCCTAAGATATCCTCCTTCGTCTGTAATTTGTATCTAATATGGCTGCAATGCATGCCTCTATTTCTTCTTGTTTCTTCTTGCTCTTTGGTTTTCTGCCTCTTTGTTTAGGCATGGCCAACTCCATTTTCTTCTCATATAGACATGTTTGAGATATTGATAAAGGTTCATCAAATTCAAAGAAGGGAGGTTCATCCATTACCTCATCCAAAAATTTCATGGACAATTGTCCTTAACTAAATGCATTATCTATTATTATTCCTTTTTATGAAGAAATAACTTGTGGATATTTGATACCAAAGCCTCATACTACTCATCTTGGTCTAGCGAGGGAGATCCTTTATCCTTATCTAGGGCTTGTGGGCTCATTATATCTGACCCCTCATTCTCCAAGTGATGTCCCTTCTCAGCTGTTAAAGAATCCTAAACAACATATTATTGTTGAACCTAATCCTCAATGTGCTCCTCTGACCCTACCAAAGTGTTAATGTCGATCTAATTTGAAAAGATTCCTTGAACACCCTCTTTTCTACCAAAGGGAATTGGAGTACCTCTAAACTTTGATTATCAACCCTCCAGGTCTTTATTATTGTCAGTAATTTGGTCTGAATAAGATTTTTGTACAATTTCTTGATATTGGCAATGATCTTCATTTTGTGGTGGAAGAGAAGATTTACTCAAATTTCCATCTAGATTGGATTTTTCTATTTGAGCATAGGCTTTTGAAGGAGTTGGAATATTATTTTTTCTGAATCCAACATCATGATACCAATTTGGTGTAATAATAAGTCATGAGATAATATCAGATCCTTATCTCGTGCCATGAGTTTCAAGCTTGGTATAAATAGCTCTTCCCCATATTATTGAACTTGCTTTTGAAATGCTTCAAGAAATCAATCAACTGACACCAACGGGACAATTTGTGAATTCCTACTCATGGAGATGTATTTTTTTAGGGTCCTGACTTCAGAATATGATAGGTAATGTCACAAACATTTATTCCATTTTAATTAAGGTTACATTCTTCGTATTTAGGGGTTCTTGGATGAAAGTATTTTGGTATCACACGTAGCTTGATTTTTACTCAACTAATATTCATAGCTCTTCAAGGAGTCTAGTTTTAAAATATATCCTTTAAATCCATTATCTTAAATTAACCCATTTTGCAGATGGCTACAAAAATCTATCTCTCCAAAGAGAATTTTATAATGCAATCTGAACTAGTGAATGTTTGAAGAGTTTGTATGTATACTCATAACCCTTATCAACAGATTCAACATTTTCTTGGAATTCCTTGATAAAATTTATTGACTCTGGACCTTCTAGATATATTGATTGTTTCTAAACCTTATCTATAGTTGTTTGATTACATAGAATTTTTACAAGATTGAACTCTCTATATTCCAATGTCAGAGAATGCAATTGAACCTAAAAAGGAATGTCTTTATGACAACAAACCAAATGATCATCAATCCATCGAAACAAAGTCTTTTTATCAGGAGAACAATTCAAAAACATACACATCAGAGCTCTATCTCACAAGTCTTGGATCTGGTTCGATAAAGAGTCTTCAAAAAAAGTTACTTTGATAAACTCCTTTGTGTGGAGGTTTATTGATAGCATTTCTTTTCTTTTCCATCCATCTCTAGTACTTTGTGGTCTTTTGTTGAAACTCTAAAATTGTGGGATAAATCTTGATTGCGAAGATGGATTGAACGGAGTCCTCTTTGGCAAATGAATATTTTTGGGAAAGTGGATAGATTACCCATGGCCTCATTAAAAATTGATTTTAGCGGGACCCAAAATGTTGATTGAATGAATATGGTGCCTCCTACCACCTATGAATCTTTTTCATATAAAATTTTTCCATTCTTTAAATGGGAAATTTAAAATTTGCCCATTAGGCATATGAGTTTAGTAGAGCTCCTCAGACTTAATTTATTAGACAAATTGTCATTTAAATTTTAATTAAAGTCTTATGTGGTTGTCCATTCTATAGGCTTAATATTTTGTGTAGTGTGTGTGGTTTAAGGGAAACCGTAATATTGTGAGACTAAATATAAGCGTACAATTCTAATACATATTTTTTATTAAATTTAGAATCACAAGCCTACCATAATCTCTAATGCCTTTTTTCTCTTTTCCTAAAAAAGAATGTTTACATAAGACCATTTAAATATTCATGTGAGTTTTAAGAGAACTTATAATCTTCTTCTCTTGAGCCCACTTACTACATTGGAATGGAAAGAGAAAAAGGCACACCCTTTTAAGATGGACTATTGAAAGGTTCTTTATAATGTTTTAGTGCTATATAGATTTAAGAAAGTATTGAATCTTTGAAGAGTATTTATTGTGAGATTATGGTATGCTTTTTTCATTAGGGGAGCTATGGATTATTTTAGTGATATGTTGGATATTGATGCTAATCATTAAATTCTTCATCTTTTTCTAATTATAACCTGAATTAATCTTATGATGGTTATTATTTATAACGCTATCAAATTTACACCTAAGGTTAAAGTATAATCATACTATTATTAGATTATGACATGAGCCCCCATTAGATTTTTATCTACCTTCTTCATGACATGAGATTTTTACATCCAGTTGAAATATTTATCTTCATCACAATAGGAAACCCAAAATGTTTATCAAACATTCTACATGCTTTCCCTGGATTCAATTTCTATAATCAATGAAATATTTTAAAATTGAGTGCAAAGAATTGGCACTAAAGGACTTATGGATAAATCTTCATTAAACTAGATGATGAAGAAGTTGATATGGATTAGTATGGTTTGTGGGACATTAATATGTATATAATAACAAGAGTAATGTAGATGTTGGTGTTCCCACCCAACCTAGGAACTCAATCTACAAGCTCACCTTCACACATGATAGAAGCTTGATACAAATGAGAAGTTATTTCACCAAATAAGAAAATGTATTGAGGTGATTTACAAATGTACAAAAATAGGCTTATAAAGGCATGAGAAATAAAGAGAGCACTAAGGAGGTGCAAAGGTGGGTAGAACCACCCAACACAATTTACTAAATTTATAAGTATTGAAATAATAATAATAAACTCTAACTACTCACCTAGAAATGTCTAATAAACTCATGTGCCTAAGTTGGTCTTAAGCATTGTACAAATAGGTGAAAACCTATTAACTCCAAAACCCCCCTCCCTAAGTTAAAAATAGGGAGAAAAACTATGCAATATGACATGCATTATAGGTCATAGCAATAATTCCATATTGGGTACCCATGTATAATCATAATGCTATGCAATCTCTCTCAAAAAGAGAAAATTAGGGAGAACAACTATGCAATATGAGATGCATTATAGGTCATATCAATAAGTTCATATTGGGTACCCATGCATAATCATAATGCTATGCAATCTCTCACAAAAAGAGAAAAGGATAAAATCTCATGGAACAAAACTCCTCTTGAAAAAGATATAATGCAAATAACCATAAGTGATATGATGAGTGATATATTGAGGTCTCAACACCTATTAACTCCTACACCCCCCGCCGCCCTCCCTAAGTGAAAATTAGGTAGAAAAACTATGCAATATGAGATGCATTTTAGGTCATAGCAATAAGTCCATATTGGTTACCTATGTATAATCATAATGCTATGCAATCTCTCACAAAAAGAGAAAATAAGAAAATCTCATGGGATAAAACTCGTCTTGAAAAAGATATGTGTAGGCACCTTATAATGAATAGTGATCGGAAAGAATGGTATGTGTTTGAAGAAAAAACAATTTCCAATGCATACAAACCACTTCTCTCCCCTTAGGAAGAAACAAAAACATTAGATATTTCAATATGCTTCCCATTCTAGCTATTAATGGTGAGAAACAACAATACAAATGTAGGATAATGTCTCTCAAAATTTCTTAGGTGTCTCCTTGTCCATGAAAGATGATTATGTCGCACTCCTATCAAACAAAAAAGAAGGAGACAAACTGGAATTATCTAGAAATATCTTACGGAGCAAGATCCAAAGATGAAGATGATGTAATAGAAGAAATGCAATAACTATCATCATAGAGGAGAGTTTACCCCTAAAAAATATCCTCCAAATATGATATGTGATATTCCCCAAACAATGACAATGTCTAGAAAATAGAAATCCCAATCAGGAAGACAAATAGATACCTCAGGAAATGAATCATTCACAATGTGTCTTTTAGCCATGTTTGAAAGACAATTATGCTCATACAAATTAGGAATGATGGAAGACTCAAGTGACATTAAAGGAGTCAATGGAAGTGACATTAAAGAAGCAGATACATTATAGGTCCTAGCAAAAAAACCATGTTGGGTACCCATGTATAATCATAATGCAATGCAATCTTTTACAAACAAAGAAAAGGAGAAAATATCACGCGACAAAACTCCTCTCCAAAAAAGAGATAATGCAAATAAATATAAGTGATATGATGAGTATTGTATGGAGGTCTCTATAATAGGCAACATTATTTTTTTGATTTTTTTTTCTAATTCTAATGAGTAGTTTGATGTGTTTGATGTCGATTTATGCAATCATGTATTATGGATACAAATACAGTAATAAAATGCATCATTTATAAATTATTGAAAGACATTATCTCAAAAAACAACACACTAGATACTTCCAAAATTTTCAAGATAGATCTGAAATACAAGTCTCCTCTTTAAACTAATTACTGCTTCAAATAAGGATGAATACATATTTTTGAGACATACAATTAAATTATTATACTGGATATGAGGATTTGTAGCTCATGCAACAACAATATATACTTTCAAACATACAACAACACATATAACAATAGATATACTTTCAGGCATACTATAGTAGCTCATATGATAGTAGATGTAACAGTGGCTCATACAACAGTATCTATATATTGGATAGCCAGAGCTGAATATATGGATTTAGTAGTGAAGTTAAACTCAGATTATACCAAGCCTAGTAGTCTATTCATCCCCCAACAGTTACTGGTGTTTGCTATGAAATTCAAACCCAAATCAGAAATAAAAAACCCTTAAATGTATGCTTTAATACTTAGAGTAAACACCCACTAAATTTTGGACTTTATTTCTCAATGTTCCTCTAGATTGTGTCTTCCAACAACGAAGAGAATGCCATTCATGAGGGTTTATGTCCTCACAAACCTTTGAAGAAGCACTTCTCCACAATTTCACCAATTTTCATATATTATCCGAGCATGCTGAAAGAAAGCTCTTCAATCTCATTTATAAACATTTTCTAAGAGCTCATCCATTTACATTGTCAATGTGGGATAATCAAAATCACTTCTTTTGCTACACTTTCCTTATTTTTCAAATTTTTTTCTTTTTCATCAGTCTATTTTCTCATGATTGCGTTTTTGCTCCTATTTATCACAATTAATTTTTCCTTAATATTTCACATACCATTTCACATTATTTATTTTCAACTTAAGTCCCAAAACACCATTTTATGTCTCTAATATATTATAAAATAAAGGGGACTATTTAATTTAAATACTTCCCACAAACTATAGACAATGCATTGATAAAGTTAAATTTAATTAAATTTAACTTTATTAAATACCTTTATTAACTCATAATAAATCATAGATCAATGATAAGTAAAAATCTTGTCAATTTTAAACAATCACTATTTACATGTCACTTCCAATGTGTGTCTAGTCATGCCCAGAATGACTTACTATAAATATTAATTATGCTAAAAAATGCCTCAAAACCCCTCTCAATGGTCTGCAATTGAAACTACCTAGGCCAAATGACCTCTAAGTCCCTTTAATGTCTTGGTTAGCCTATGGTTCCATGGGAAAATGGGCTTACGATAGACCATGTTATGAATGCTAGAAAGTGAACATTAGAGTCCGCCCTTCCCAAAATTACTTGTCTTGAAGCAATTTCAACTCTAGATGTTGCAAGATCTAATCACTCTCCCATGTAGAAACTTCAATTGAGAGGTTCCTCCACTTAACTAAATATTCCTTAATTTTCCTCCTCCAAAGTGTCCTCTCTCTGGTATGAATGATCACCTCAGGAACCAATATCAATTTCCTCTCTTCATCCGCGGGTGGAAATTCTTTTGATGGAACTAAATTATGGCCTAAATACTTTTTAAGCCTCTAAATGGACCATAATATTATTTCTTAAATTTCTCAGCACTACTCTTCTTCAGCAAAGACTAGCTATAAGGTTGGAGTCTCAGATAGATCATATCGCCAATCTCAAAACAACACTCAGACATGTTGATCAACATATAAATTCAGTTGTTTTGCACCTGTTGAATATTCCCCTTGAGTGCTTTTAAGATGTGTTGACTCTCTTGCAAAAAATCATTTTCCTTAGGTACCATGTTGTCCTCAAAGAGTAAATCCATGAAGTTTGGGGCTTCATACTCATACATTGCCATAAATAAAGTCATCGTGATAGTCATATGGTAGGTGGTATTATAGCAATATTAACCCAAATGTAACCATATGACCCAAGCCTTCTACTTCCCTAACACATAATTCCATTGATAACCCTCTACCCATTGTTTCACTATCTTTATCTAACCCTTACTCTCCAAATGATAGCTAGTGTTGGGAGTGAGCTTTGTGTCACTCAATCTAAAAAGCTACTGCCAAAATAAACTCAAAAACTTGTTGTCCCTATCACTTACAGTGTTATTGGGTAGCCCATGTAATCTGAACACCTCTTTGAAAAGCAAGTCATCCACTTGGGTTTCTGTGTAGGTGGTTGTAATGGAAAAGAAGTGTGAAAATTTAGTTAACTTTCCAACCACCACGTAAATTCAATATTTATCCTATACCTTGCAAAATCCTATAATAAAATCCATCAAAATGTTTTCCCACTTTTTATCTGGAATCAGTAAGGGATGAAGTAAACTAGATAGAAATGTATGATTGTTCTTATTTTTTTTGGCATACTAGACACTCCCTAACATATTCTTGGAATTCATTCTTAAGTCCTTTCCATGCGAACCTTTCCTGAATCTGCCTATATGTCTTGAAAAATCCCCGGTGGTCAGCCAATGAAGCATCATGGAATGTCCTGAAAATAATTTCCTTGAAGTGAGAAGAGGGCACTAGATAAATCTTTTCCTTGTAGTAAATAAGGTCACCAATCACTGCATACCTATCATCCTGAAGTGTACCCTCAATCAAACTTTCTACCCATTAATCTTGAGCATATTCAACTACAATTCTATCCTCTTAGTCAACTGATATCTCCACCAAAGAGCATATGTGTGGTCTTGAAGGTAATGTATCTGCCACCACATTCTTCCTTCCTTTGACATATTTAATGTCAAAGTCATAGACTTTTAGTTTATTAATCCATTTCTACTACCTATCATTAAGATCCCTTTGGCTCTTAAATTAATTAATGATGTAATGATATATCTTAATTATGAACTTGTATCCTACCAAATAAGAATTGAATTTGGCCACTGCATACATGGTGGCTAACATATCCGTATCATATATACAATAGCTCCTCTCCACCACTCTAAAATTCCTACTCTCATATGCCATGGGGTATTTTTTCTACATCAGGACTACACCAATCCCATCTTCTGAAGCATCACACTAAAGCTCAAATGGTTTTGTAAACTCAGGGAGAGCTAACACTAGGCAAGATGACATCACCTACTTGGAATGCTCAAAACATTTCTATATTATCTCTAAGCACTCAAAGGCCCCTTTCTTTGTAAGGTGTATCAAAGGAGCTAATGTCTATAAACCCCCCCCCCCCCACTAACCTCT
>MU225370.1:327135-342685 GCA_018584345.1 Thuja plicata
GCTATTTTTGGCCCGGGGCCAAAAAATAAGTAACACTTGTATCTCCTTCTGTTTGAATTGATAACTTACGGTGAAACATATACTGTATATTGTGATTGCCTCAAATAAATGACCAGTATCGATATTGTCTTGTATTGGGCGTATGACTGCATCTATGGTATTAATTAAAGAAGTCTGATAAACCCTTGGTAGTGGGAATAGGAGTCCGCCCTTTGATTTATTCGAGTACTCAAACGCATTTTATGTATTCTCCTGCTTTAGTTGATTCAAGAAATTTTTCAAAATTTGTTCCTCTAATAGCAGGCCTCTGATAAATCTGTAGCTTCCTTAAACAAATTCGCAACTAGGGCATGAAGTTTACAGCCCTCTATCAAAGTCTCAGGCCTGCCACCTCTATCAAATGTCGCAAGTCTTCTTTGTTATTTGCTGCTTCTCACTGTTATGTCACTGGCCCTTCCAATTTTGCTACCCTTATCAATGCTCTGCTCTTAACTGAATGATTTTTTTTATTGAAGAAAAAAAACATAAAAAAACTTTATATTTTTTTGTTTTAAAAAAATATTAAAAAAAATATAGGGCTGCCATTTTCTCTCTCCTCCATGCAATTGGGGGGCACAAAAAATGATGTGGCATAGAAATCACGGTGACACAGAAATCAAGGCAACATATAAATTGAGGTGGCACAAAAATTGAGGCAAATTTTTGCCTTGTAAAGCATGCCAAGAAAAAATAGGGCCCAAATTTCAACTTTGTCCAAATAAGATGTGCCTTATATGAAAATAGGGGTTTTGCAGGCATTCTGGTCACAACCCAGATGTTAGTTTTTTCTCAAACGACTCCAAAATAAAAATCCTCCCAAAAACCACTAAAAATCTAAGACAAAAACTTCTCAAAAACACAGATTTAAAGAACAAGGCCAAATCTCTCATGAAGAGAACAGGGGCATGAAGATCTAGAGATTTGATGCCATATTGGAGTTGATAAAAACTATCAACCCACAGCTCCCAAGAATCACCTGCATGCAAGCCTGTCACAGAAAGACGAAAGCAAAAAAGCTACAGAGGCCAAAAATCACAGATTGATGGAAGAGGAAACATATTGTGCAAACAATGTAGAAAAACTCTTAATACAAGAACATCCTCAATTAATTAATACCCATGGAATCGAATAATTTACAAAGAGGGAATCCTTATAAAAGGATACCGAAACCCTAAACGGGAAACACTAAAGGGAAAATCTAGGTTGTATAATAATAATTAATAAAAGAATTAAATATTATATGCCTAAAGTTTAGCTTAAGTAAAAGAGAGATAATAAGTGACTTAATAATTAAATCAATATGATTTAATTAATAAGTGTTCACTTTATTACTCTAACAAATATAAAAGTCATGCTCATAAAATGTAAATTTTATCATAACATTACTGATAAAATACTACACATCTCTACATTCCTAATATTAATGCACCCGTCACTTCTCTTCACCCTTCTCCTTGCACATCCCCCTATCAACATTCAATCGTAGGCATCCAAAGACATGCAACTACGAGTATAATATTGTAGTAAAACTTAGTTATACAAATTTTGAGTTATTTTTACTGTAAATTATTTAAATGCCTTATAATAGATTTAATGGACTCTAATGATAACTTCTACAACTACTTCTAACTAAATGCCTTATGATATATCTCTTTATAAAATTTTATGCAAATTTTAAATTAACTTTTCTTATAAATTATTAAATGCCTTATAATAGATTTAATAGACTCTATTGATAACCTCTACAACTACTTCTAATTAAATGCATTTTTTTTTTATCGGTACTTCTAATTAAATGCGTTATGATATATCTCTTAATAAAATTTTCAAAACAACTTCTAATTAATTTTACTTTGAGTGACGATCTTCTTATCACTTTGGTTGTCTTTGAAATTTGAAAAGAATATTGCATAACACAAAATTTAATTGCACACTAGTACTGTACCGGATCTTATTTACACTATTTTAAAATTGTCCTATTAAGTTGGAGTCAATTTGCAACTCTCCCCACTGTAAAAAGAAAATGCAACAAATAAACATATCCGTGAAATCAAATTGTTATGCCTGCAACACAAAGGTACACGTATATTTTACAAGTATGATGTCAGGTGAATTAATTACATAAATTTGTGATTTTTAAAAAAAGATTGAATTTATTGCTTGTTATAATCAATAAGACTTGAAACATGATATTTTTAAATTTTAGTATATTATTATTGAAGAAGGTGAAAAATTGAACATGTGATTGGCCAAATGCCCTAAACCACCTATCTTATCACCGGGATACAAAATCACATTAAAGTCACTTGCCAGATTTATTTTCTTTGAGAGTTGATGCATATCATCATTGACAATGTTCCTAGGTTTTCTTTTTTTATAATTTTCATAGGTCCATAAATGTTGTAAATAATAAAATTTAGATTCAATGCAAAGCTACAAACCAAGACTTTCCACTAATTCTAGCTAGTAATTATAATGTTGACCATAACCTTGTTAGATTTCCACATATTATTAAGACCGTTGGAGGCACCGATCATATCATTTGAGAATCCACACCTTCCAAAAGAGTGTTTGATAAATTTATCGTCTTCACTATTCAATAATTTGGTTTTATGTAGGAGAGCATCAATCAATTGATTTTCTATGCAATGTCTAATCATAATTCATTTGTTAGGGGTGTTTAGGCCCATAACGTTCTAGGTAATGACCTTCATTTTCCTCTAACGATAGTATCTCCTCTCCTAGATTGTAGCATATAGGATCTAATAGAACTTTATTCGGGAAGTAAACCATCTGATGTTCGCTTCTTTCTGTGGTCTTCCTCCCCCTCCTTGACTTGATATGTTATATCTTTATGAGTTTTTTCATTGTTTGGGTTATGGTACAAGGATCCACTACCCACAAGGAAAGGGAGATCAATCTTCATTCAGTACCCACAAGGAAGCATGATAATGGGTCGTGACAAATGATATGCCCTACAACATGATCACTCGGTCCCCTTTTTTGTATCCAGATCTTTACATAAAATGAAAGAATCGTAAATATGTGACTGCCTACTTGTTACACTTTATGTTTCTACTCATGATGTAATAAAATCATTACCAGTTCGTTTAGTTGTTCTATGTTTTAATTTTACTTGAAGCAATCCAACTATTCTTCTCTTCTTTATTATTTCCTGGGTTTTTTTGCATCATCATGTGATCTTTGAGTTTTTTTGGGGTTTAAATCTCTTTCAGATGTGAATGTATGTCTATTAATGTCTAGTATGTGATGATGTAAAGTTTTTCCTGCAACTCAAGAATAGTTGAATACCAGAAATAGTTGATGCCTTAATGACCAAATAATACTGGTGTCAGAAATCTACATGCTTTCGTTAGTTTTTCATCTAGGCAGCTATATCACCGATGTGGTAGACTATGGGGAAATAAATGTGTGTATAGATCTATCCTTGTTCTCTGTTGAATCTTGGAATACCCTTATTGGCTGATTTACATGTATTCAACATTGTTAATATGCAGAATTTTTCAGTGAAAACCTAACTCTTTTTAGCTTATGATATGTTCTCTTGGATTTCAATTCCTTTCATTGAAAACCTAACTCTTTTTAACTTATGATATGTTCAATTGGATTTCATTTCATTTCATTGAAAATAATTTTACATCATGGCCATCTTGCACATCTTTTTTTCTCCTTGTGTTCTATGATAGATCTTTTTATCCTCTTCGGAGATTGTACAAGTAACGGAAGAGTCCATGCATATTCTTATAGCTTTTTTTTGCTTTATACTAAATTAGTTCCGCCAAAACAAATCTCTTGCGAAGATTCAGTTGCAGCATTACACAAATAATATTTTAGAGTTCAAAATCCAAATCAATGTCAAAGCATTTGCAATATCCAATCTATCCTAATTAGAAATTCATTTCTTTCATCCAACTAGAGCTTCATTGGCCCACATTAAATCACAGGAAAATAGTCCCAAATTCCATGTGCCAGTATACTCCATGCCTGTACCAAATGGGAGCTTTGGAACAGGGTGTAGACATGTATCAAAGCATAATGGATGAGGGTTTTTTAGATATTATAGTTGGAAATGCTCTGGTAGACATGTATGCAAATGGTGGATGAATTGACCAAGCACGCGAACTATTTGAAAAAATGCTTGAAATAAATGTCGTCTCATAGAATGATATAATTGTACGATATGCACATATGAATTCATTGCAAAGGCTTTAGAAAATTTTAGGAAAATGTAATTGGTGGGTATGAAGGTGAATTCCACAACCTTTGCCACCATCCTTCCTATGGATTTTAGGCATTGGCTCCTAATCACTGAACTGCAATTTTAAGAAATTTTGGAACAGGCATTTGAAGTCTTAGCATTAGGGAGGGTACACCACACTGATTTTTTTCTTTCATTTTTCCCTCAAATTTTACTAGATATTATCTACACGCTAACTATAGTTGTGTATACTGAGTAAGTAGTCTAGTCTTCCCTCTAATACCAACAGAACAATTTGTGGTAAGATTGATTGTTCAAAGGGGGTTGTGGAGGAAAATCCTACCAAAGCATGTGCTCCCAAATGAAGAAGATGGTATGGGATGATCCATTCATCACCTTTTTAACACTCATTTTCTATTTTCCATCTATCTGCAACCCTACATGAGATAACATGTACATTAGTTGATTTAAAAATTGTGAATAATTTATTGGTTGTTTGTTTGGATTTAGTTTTTAATGGATCAAGAGTAATGTCCTGAAAGGTCTTTTAAAGATGGGGGGCTAGGAGAAAGCGTTGTTGACAATTGAAAATTTCTAAAAACTTATTAAAACAATTTCCTCTTGTTGACAATATTCCTTTAAAGAGCAATTTTGTAACTATTTTTCTATTGCACCCGTTAAGAATATTTTGTCAATCTCCTTAATCAAATCAAGTTCTTATCAATAATCCAAGTTGTTTCTTATTCTTATGCATTTTAAGTAGTACCAGTAGTGCAAAGACTGTCTCAAAGCTATAGATCTAGTTATAGTAGCATACTATTTTATATGTGCTTCATTGGTTTTCATCTGATTTGTACTAACCAGTGTATTTAGATTTTAAAAGTTATGCAATGAGGCTCCTCTTGTCTACAACTTTTGATTCAAACTCAAAATAACATAAAATCTCTTTTATTTGAATTAAAACTTAAAGTTAGAATAACTAAGGGGGGGGAGGTGAATCAGTGGCCTTAAAAATAATTCCAAAAGATCCAATCAAAAACTTATATCTTAAATATAATACCCTCAGTTATCTTGTAGTCCCAATGTCATCAAGATGTATGCCATAATTAATCTTCACAAATATAAACTGCTTGGTAAGATATACTGTTTATCTTTTCTAGACTTTACCGAATAGGAATAAATAAACTTAGTGTTAACCGACCAATCCAGTTTCAATAAGGTGTAAACAAAATATCAATGCAATGAAACATATACACATTTGACACATAGATTTTAACATGGAAATACAATATGGGAAAAACCACCTGGGAAGGGTAACCCAAAATATTTTCACTCTTCTGAAGTGAGCTCGATGAAGAGCCAACCCTATTAAAGGTTTCAATACACACTGTTAAGTGCGACCTTGTTAGAGGATTTAAAACCAAAAATTTGTCTTTTGACCTAGCACTCACTATGATGTAAAAAAGAAAACCTTTTGATACTCTTGAGTATCTCAATGCAATAAGGACTGTTAAATCCCACTCGGTTAAGAGATTTTCTGAATCAATGGTTAAACTGATACAGTAAATGATCTGTTCAAAATATAACTTTGATTTGCAAATATTCAAATCTATTGTTAGTCCAATAATACCTCTTTGATCAATACGCACTTCAGTTCTTTTTCTCTCTTTCTTTATTCTGCTTGGTGAATGCTCTGTCCTTTGTTGCTCGGTGTCTGCAGAATTTCTTGGCTCTATTCTTCAACCTGTATGATCAGATCTACATGAATATTTCAATCTTCACACAAAATATACTTAGAATTCCTCTCTTTGATAATGAATTACTTATCTCCTTATATAGACATGATTAGCCGCTCAATATCCTTGTTTTTATCATAGATCTCTTCTTGATCTGTAAAACTCGTCATGATTTGCATTATCCCGTAAAGTTCTTCTTTAGTTTTATTCTCTAAATCTCTCCTTGATAACTATGAATAAAATGTGCTTTAAATCTCTTTCCTTTCTTTAGTTTAACTGATCATTGATAATAAAGCAATCAATTAGTCAATCCCTAAATATAGCTCTACCAGCTAAGTAGTTTTGTCATTCTTTAACTTCACTTATGTTTATTCATCATCTTTCTTTGTGCTCGGTCATCAACTCCAGTTTACTGCGGTTCTCGGTATACACTTTCTTGGTATACACCGTGAACTTCTCGGGGTTCACTATCACTCGGTGTTCATTGTCACTCAGTGTATACAAACCTTTTATGTTTTACCAACCACATAAAATTTGTCTCTTTAGATCTTCAAGTTTATGACAATATGTGTATGAACAATCAAACCATATCAAGTTGATATCAATGACAATACAATACATTAACTGATTTAATGTCTTGCATTCACTTTTACATCTCGGTGATCATCAAATTATCATCTTCAAACATTCAATCAGTTATAGTTCATCAATCTCTCCCTTTGGCATTGATGGCAACACAATATGAAATATGCAGTATAAAATATGTCATAACATACCAAAATTATTTCTATAACCAATTTAAATATCTAAATCTCGGTAAGCTCTTCTAGCTTAGATTTAATATGTTTTTTTAAAATGTTTTACCATACAGCTCTCTTGTAGATTTTATTCTATTGTGTGCTCTCTCTTTCTTCATTCCCTTCAATGAATAGATGTAGTAGTTCTATCTTTTGATTCTATCTCTCCCTTTCTTGTAGAATCTCTTCTCCCTTTTTTGGATAGATATGTAGTTTTAACTATCTCCAATTCTCTCCCTTTGATGGATGGTTATTTCATTGAATATTTCTCTTCATTTCATTAAATCTTTGTCTCCCTTTGGATGTTCTTCTCCCTGATGGATATTTCATTGAATCTTTCTCTCCCTTTGACAACAATGCCAAAAAAAATATAGAGCTCTGGAGTAGCCAATAATGTCTTTGGTGTGTGGTTCAGATAAGTACCTTCAGTGTACTGATATGTCATTACAGTCCATCTCTTTGCTTGTATCAACATGATTAATCTTCTGATAATGTGTAGGCTGATGCAGCCTCCAAGTCATCTTAGTGACCAATAGACAAGGGACGAACCCCTAGTCTATTCCTTAGGTATTCAAATGTATCTTTGGGCAATGGTTTTGTGAATATATCTGCCAGTTATTCTTTGGATTGTACATATTCTAGTATCACCTATTTCTCTTGTACTTGTTCCCTCAAGTAATGATACTTAATAGCTATGTTCTTTGTCTTAGCATGCATCACAGGGTTATTTGAGATGTTAATAGAACTTGCATTATCACAATAGATAATTACTGGGTGAAGAATTTCTTCATTCATACCTTTCATAAATTTCTTGATCCATGCAATGTTAGAGCAATTTGCAGCAGCAAATACATATTCTTATTCTGTAGTTGATTGAGATATGAACCCTTTCTTTTTACTTATCCATGTGAAAAGTCTGTCACTTGTAAAGAATAATCCTCCTATAGTGCTCTTTCTATCATCTATGTTTCCAGCCCAATCAGCATCAGTATAAACTTGTAGCTCAAATTTGCTTTCTTTATTGTACCACAAACCATAGTCTTCAATATTTTTTAGATATCTCAAATTCTTTTAACAATAGTCACGTGTGATTCCTTAGGGTTAGCAGAGAATCTTGCAACAATACCAACTGCATGTGCCGTATCAGATCTACTACGTACAACATACATTAGTTTACCAATCATGGATCTGTATAAGGTCTGATTTACCTTGGTTGTCATGTCTTCCTTTGTGAATTTTCATCTGGTTGCCATAGGTGTTCCAACTGGTTTGGAGTCCTCCATCTTGAATATCTTCAAAACTTCTTTAATTTACTTTGATTGTGTGATGTAGATACCTGCATCTTGTTGTACAATCTGTAGACCAAAAAAAATTTTGATCTCTCCAAACATTGGCATTTCAAATTCTTTTTTCATTTCATCAGCGAATGACTTGCATAGTATATCATTACCTCCAAATATGATATCATCAACAAATATCTCAGCAATGAAAATCTTATCATCAGTATCTCCTTTCAAATATAGATTACTATTGTCACTTGTTCTAACAAATCTAATACTAAGGAGATAAGAGTGAAGTCTTTCATACCATGCTCTTGATTCTTGTTTCAATCCATACAAGGCTTTGTGTAGTTTACAAACCATGTTCCTCTTGTTAGGATCAACAAACCCTTCAGGTTGTTCAATGTATACCTCCTCTTCTAGTATTCCATTCAGAAATGCAGATTTGACATCCATTTGGTATACTTTGAATCCTTTGAAAGCAGCATAAGGAAGTAGAATTCTTACTCCTAGTCTAGAAACAGGTGCAAAGTTTTCTCCATAGTCAATACCTTCTTCTTGTGCATACCCTTTGCATACCAATATTTCTAAATGTTCCTTGTCACTTCTCTATTCTCGTTAAGTTTGTTTCTAAAAATCTATTTGGTGCCAATGAAATTTTTGGACCACTCAGTCTAGGTACTAATGTCCATGTTTTATTTTTCTCAATCTGTTTAATCTCTTCATTCATTTCACTAACCCATTCTTGATTCTCAAGTGCAGTATTAACAGATTTAGGCTCAAAATCACAAATCAAGCATCTATTGTTAAGTGACTTACTTCTTGTTCTCATTCCTTCTCATTTTTCCCCAATGTTATGGTCATGTGGATGGTGTCTTCTGACATATTTAGCAAGTACATGTTCAGATCTTGGTTCTTCATTTTGATCTTCATCACTTGGTTCAGCATTGTGATTATTTTCTTGATTCTCAATGTGTGCAGTTTGTTTCTCGGTTGTATTATTTTGTCACTCGATAGTGTCACACTGTAGCTCGGTATCTCCAATATGTTGCTCGGGCAAGATGTTAGGGTGTTTAATGTAGACAAATCTATTGTAATCTTCAGGTTCCTTTCTACTTTCCTCATCATTTTTCTCAGCAAATTCATCTACTCTAACATTTGCACTCTCAATGATTTTGTTAGAAGATTTCTTCAGATATTTATAAGCTTTTCTTTTAGTAGAATATCCCAGAAATATTCCTTCATCACTTTTAGATTCAAGTTTCCCATTTCTATCATCTTTCAGTATATAACATTGACTTCCAAAAATTCTAAAGTAATTCACATTTGGTGTGTATCCATACCATAGCTCATAAGGTGTCTTATTTACATCTTTTTTTAATTGAACTCGGTTTAGTGTATAGACAACAGTACTTACAGCTTCTCTCCAGAATGTTTGTGTGATGCCTTTTTCAATCATCAGTTTTCTGGCACAATCTACAATTTATATATTCCTCCTTTCGGCAATCCCATTTTGTTGTTGTGTTAACAGTGCATAAACCTGTCTTGTAATCTCATGCTTATTACAAAATTTAGTGAATTCATCAAAAATAAATTCTCCTCCTCTATCTGATCTTAAACATTTTAGTTCTTTTCCATTTTTTTTTCAACTTTAGCTTTATACCATTTGAGCATCTTCAATGCTTCAGATTTCTCTTTTAAGAACATGACAGCAATCATCCTAGAGTAGTCATCAACAAATAGAATAAAGTATCTATCACCATAATAGATCTTTGTTCTCATTGGTCCACATAAGTCAGTGTGGACTAACTCTAGAATAGCATTAGATGTGTAGGTTTTTTCTCTTGAAACTAAACTTTGTCATTTTTCCCATTTGAGAATTCTTGCACATAACATGGTCAGGCTTTGAAATAATTGGTAAGCCTCTCACTTTTCTTTTCTTACTTATCTTAACCATGTTGTCAAAATTAACATGACATAACCTTTTATGCCACAACCAAACGTCTTCATTTCTAGCCAATAAATAAGTGGCCTCAATATTATCAAGATAGAATAGATTACCTTTTGTTTGTTCACTAGTACCGATCAACTTTCATTTTCCATTATAGAACATTGCCTTTTTTCTCAAATGCAACTTGGTGTCCTGTGTTGTTCAGCTGTGAAACACTCAACAAATTATATTTAAGTCCTTTCACCCAATATGAATTTTCACATCTGATCATATTATTCAACATGATGGTACCTTTTCTTTCAACTGGGCAAGGTGAGTCATTACCCATCCTAACTGATCCACCATTATAATATTCAAAAGTTTCAAACTTTTCTTTATCTCCAGTCATGTGATGGGTACAACCACTGTCAATAATCCAGACATCATTTTTGCTAACTTTAGATATGAGTGTTGTTTCAACATACCTTTCTTCATTGTTTGAGTCATCCTTTATAGCAACAAATACTACCTCAATGTCTTCATCAGAATCAGTACCAGAATTTTTAGCTTTGTTCTCAACCAAGTAACAAGCCTTCTTTCTTTTGTCCTTGTAATCTCATTTATCTCTTCTGTAGAGTGTCGGTTGCTTCTGTAGTCTCGGTCATCACTTATGTCATACTTCTTTTCATAAGATTTGTCATTGTCTCTTTTATCCTTTCTCTTGTTAGGGCATCTAGCAGAAAAATGACCAATTTATTTGCAATTAAAATAGACCAATGGTAGTTTACATTTATATCTCCCTGTACCTCTATGTAATCTTCTAGCCATTATTACTTCAAGTTCATCAAGTTCTTTTTCGTCACTATCACTGTCACCATCATTTCTCATAGTGTGTTTATTACTAGATATGCTTATTTTTAAAGAAGACTTGAATGCAGACTCAATACTAGGTAATACACTGTTGTCATATTTGTTCATCTCAATGAGATAAGTCTACCAATCAAGCTATCAAGAGTAACATTGTTACCAACTACTGCTCTCATTTCTTAAATTGTAGATACTCTAATAGCGTAAACAGGAAATAAGGTTCTCATAATTTTACTTACAACTGTTTCTTAATCAAGTACTCCCCCTACTCCATGGATACCATTAACAACTTCTTTGTTTCTTTCACTGTACTAAGTGATGTTCTCTCCTTCTTTCATTCTCAAGTCATCAAACTTTCCTCTTAGGCTTTCAGCTTTTTCTCTCAACACATTGGCATTTCCTCCATGTACTAGCTTGAGTTTCTCCCACATTTTCTTTGTAGAGGTGCATGATTTCACATCTTCAAATTCATCATTGGTCTAAGTGAAGAAGCAAGTTCTATCATCATAGAATTGTGTTCATGTTTTTCTCTTAATTGATCAAGAGTCAAAGGTCCAGTTGGTTAGCATATTCAGTATCCAAGTGTTGTGTAACATCATTTCCAATACCAGATAGATGAATTCTTGTCCTTTTCTTCCATGATGCAAATTTTTCCTTGTTCAAATTAGGCACACCTCTTTTAATCATCTTGTGATCTTTAGCTTAATTCCCTTTAAACTTTTCTTCCAAGCACCAAAGCTCTGATACCAATTGTTAGAATAATTGAGAGGGGGGTAAATTAGTGGCCTTAAAAATAATTCCAAAAGATCCAATCAAAAACTTATATCTTAAATATAATACCCTCAGTTATCTTACAGTCCAATGTCATCAAGATGTATTCCATAATTAATCTTCACAAATATAAACTGCTCTGTAAGATATATTGTTTATCTTTTCTATACTTATCTGATAGCAACAAATAACCTTAGT
The DNA here is from genome assembly GCA_018584345.1 of Thuja plicata. Classification (NCBI taxonomy): domain Eukaryota; kingdom Viridiplantae; phylum Streptophyta; class Pinopsida; order Cupressales; family Cupressaceae; genus Thuja; species Thuja plicata. The sequence goes on from MU225370.1 coordinate 338,973, forward strand.
GTTAACCGACAAATCCAGTTTCAATAGTGTGTAAAAAAAAATATCAATGCAATGAAACATATACACATTTAACACAGATTTTAACATGGAAACCCAATATGGGAAAAATTACTTAGGACGGGTAACCCAAAACATTTTCACTCTTCTGAAGTGAGCTCGGTGAAGAGCCAACCCTTTTAAAGGTTACAATACACATTGTTAAGTGCGGCCTTGTTAGAGGATTTAAAACCAACAATTTGGCTTTTGACCTAGCACTCACTATGTTGTCAATGAGAAAACCTTTTGATACTCTTGAGTATCTCAATACAATAAGGATTGTTAAATCCCACTTGGTTAAGAGATTTTTTGAATTAATGGTTAAACTGATACAGTAAATGATCTGTTCAAAATACAACTTTGATTTGCAAATATTAAGATCTATTGTTAGTCCAACAATACCTCCCTGATCAATATGCACTTTAGTTCCTTTGATCTCTTTCTTTATTTTGCTCGGTGAATGCTTTGTCCTTTGTTGCTCGGTGTCTGCAAAATTTCTTGGATTTGTTCTTCAACCTGTATGATCAGATCTGCATGAAGAGTTCTATCTTCACACAAAATATACTCAGCATTCATCTCTTTGATAATGAATTCCCTGTCTCCTTATATAGACATGATTAGCCACTCAATCTCTTTGTTTTTATCGTAGATCTCTTCTTGATTCGTAAAAATCGCCATGATTTGCTTTATCCCGTAAATCTCTCCTTTAGTTTTATTCTGTAAATCTCTCCCTAATAACTATGAATAAAATGTGCTTTAAATCTCTTTCCTTTCTTTAGTTTAATTGATCATTGATAATAAAGAAACCAATCATTCAATCCCTAAATATAGCTCTGCCAGCTAAGTAGTTTTGTCATTCTTTAACTTCACAACTTTTTGGTCATCATCTTTAGTTGTGCTCGGTCATCAACTCTAGTTTACTATGGTTCTCAGTATACACTGTGAACTACTCAGGGTTCACTATCAGTCAGTGTTCACTGTCACTCAGTGTATACAAACCTTTTATGTTTTACCGACCACATAAACTTTGTCTCTTTAGATCTTTAAGGTTATGACGATATGTGTATGAAAAATCAAACCATATCAAGTTGACATCAATGAGAATACAATACATTAACTGATTTAATGTCTTATATTCACTTTTGCATCTCGGTGATCATCAACTTATCATCTTCAAACATTCAATCAGTTATAGTTCATCACACACATTACATTCTACAAACATGTCTTTCCAAGTTTTTGGCCTTCACAATCTCTCCCAACAAACTTATTCTCTATAGCTACCCTTAGCCCAAATTCTCCCCTCTTCCTTGGGTCATTACTCCCATCCACAACCCTTCTAATTTTTCAGTGATTTGGTGGGTTGCTTCCACACATACTATGGGAATCCCCTTCTCTTCTGTGTTCTTTGTCAAAGATCTCTACTTAGATTAAAACTATCTTTGTCACTTCAAACACTTGTCTTCACACATTCCTGGCGGTACTTGGGCCATTTTGAATAGCTTCCCACTCAAGCATCTTTGAATGGTTTCCCACGCATCTTAATTCTTGCAAATGTTGTAGAACTTGGCATTACCTACCATCTCACTTTTTCTCGACACGTTTTAAACTATATTTTTAACTCAGGAAGGGATGATGCAAAGTCGAGATTTCCATCTACCAATTGCATGCATATGAAACTTTCTAAAATCCTTCAACAATCTCATTTGTACACACCTGTAACTAGTTTTGAAGCTCAATAACTTCCTCCAAAGATATCAGGTTGGATTTTGATAAATGACTAAGATTGTAGAGTTTGGCTTTTACACTTTTCACTTCGATTTTATTTTCAATTTCTAAAGCCTAATCAACAAATCTATTTTGTGCATAAGGGTAAGTGCACAAAGATGGGGGACCAAAAAAGGGGTATAAGATGCCACTTTTTTTCTGAAATCAGCAAACTCTGAAATTCAATGAGAAATTGAGAATAGTTACACTCAAAATTTTAAAATGTGACAAAAACAAGCATTGTTCTACTCCAAATCTAGTTTGTAAACTACTAATTTTTTTTACAAATAGTGGAGATTAAGGCCCTCAAAAAGGGGGAGCACAAAAAGTGGTCCTACTTTTTGTGAAAAAACATAACATAGCGTCTGGTGTGCTCCCCCTAAAATGCTAACCTTTTTTAAAAAAAAATTTAATCGCTACAGTGAGAAATTAGCTAACACCACCTAGTTTATCCAAGTTTTTTTGCTAATTTTTTGATGAAAGTGTGGTTTTTTTCCATTTTCCGAAGTGGACACATCTTGAAAACATGAAATTTATGTATTCTCCCCCTAGAAATCATTGAAAACTAATTGAAAATAAAAACTTATTTTTTTTAAAGTGTGTAGAATGGAGTCTAGTTTCTGAAAATGTAATTTTTCAAAATTTGATGAAGGAGCCAAAATCTAAGCGCAAATGAATACATGTTGGTTTTTGACAAAATTCAGACATACTTAGAAAAGAAATTAAAAATGAAAAGCTGAACGCAATGAGAATTCAAAATAAATTACATCGTTAGATAGCTGTCAGAGAGATCTACAATATCACAGTATCTGATTTTATCGTTATTGAACCACATGCAAACCTGACGGAGAGCACACAAGAGAAAATGTTAATTTTTTCTATGTTTGCTGGAAAAACACGTCTCAGGCCTGCTTGAATCCTCCAGGCCTTTGGTTTGGAACTCCAAGGCAAATCCAAGCCTTAGGCTTGGTAAATATCAATGTCATTAAAAGGGCACACGCTCTATATGGCACACGCACTATACTCATTATAGGGCATGCGCCCTATATTAGACACAAAATAGAAAAATGAGAGAGAGAGAGAGAGAGAGAGAGAGAGAGATTCTAGGATTTATACAAATATAACATTTAAGTATAAGAATTCTTATACTTTAAGTTATATTTGTATAAATACCTTCCAGGATGTTTGAGATAGGTTTCAACTTGATAGGATTTAAGATGCGGATTTTAGATTTTGAGGATTTAAAAAAAAAAAAACAGACTTAGCCAAATTTTAGGCACATTAAGGTTCCCTAGATTTATGAACAAGTTATGGAACATTGTGTTAATGCATGTGGAAAGTTATATGTTGTACCTTATGAATGTTTATGCATAGTTTTGTTGGCATTATAAGATGTTACTCATGTGATTTTACTACTTGTCTTATGATAAAATCCATAATAGAAGGCTAGGACTCATTCAGGTGGCCTAAGTGCACCAGAGAGTTCCCTAGACCTGTGAGATGGATCTTTTGAAAGTACTTGATGTTTTCATGGCTTGTGTGTTTGGGTAGTGGACTAGGTACCCTAGGTGAGTGGCTCACCATAGGTTTTGGAATCCTAAAGTGGTTTCCAGATGATCCTATTGGGGGGGGTTAGTGAAAATTTATAACCTAATAATGAATCTAGGAAAGGGGAAAACAAAAGATAATGAAACAAAATATATTAATGGCCACATAGTCTTGTTGGAGTACCGGGACTATGGGTAACTACCAGGAAGGATCCCTATTTAGAAAGGGGGTACCAAGGTTACATGGTTGCCAGGGAGGATCCCAAAATATTGGATATGTGATGACACTCACCTAGAGGGTATGCTAGAAACCTAACCCTTGTGATTAGTAATGTGATATCTTGTAATGTTTTGTATTTATTT
>MU225370.1:342735-359243 GCA_018584345.1 Thuja plicata
GGGCCTTGTGAGTATCTTGGTTCTATATCCTAGCATGAGGGGTGGAACTTCACCAGTTTCACATGGTTGCGTGGAAAAAATCTTTCGAGGTCCTATTCATGGTTCGTGACTTGGATGTGTTCAATTCTATGCATTAATGAAGACCTTTCTATTATCATTGTTACTATTTGTGTTTCTTATCTTTAGTAACTATCTCCAACCAATCTCTGTGGAACCCTAAGAATACATATTAGGGGTCCTAGTACACATTAAGGGGTCATAGGAAACATTATTGTGTCTTAGGACCCATTAAGACCCCTAATCACCTCTCTCTCTCTCTTTCTCTCTCTCTCTAACAGACCTTCTTAAGGGGTTTTAAGTGGTCTAACAGGTCCTAGGACACATTAATGTGTCATAAGAAACCTTAACAACCATTATGACCCTCAAGATGTAGAGAGAGGGGTATTCAGGGGTCCTAAATGTTCAGAATGGGTCCTAGGACACATTAATCTATATTAGGACCCCTTACCATTCATTAGTGTATGGTAAGGGGTCCTAAGGGGTGATATGGGGTATAAGGAATCATAGGGCACATTAATGTGTCTTAGGACCCCTTTACAACCCTTACAACCCCTAAGGTGTAGAGAGAGGAGTCTCCATGGGTCGTAAGGGGTGATAAGTGGTCCTAGGAAACATTAATATGTCCTACAACTCCTTATGTACCCTTAGGACAACTTAAAACCCTTTATCATACATCTTAGGGATCTTAAAGTGTCTTAAGGGGTCATAAGGAGCTCTATGACACATTAATGTGTCCTAGAACACCTTAAGATGTCTTACGAAATCTTACCATATATTAGTGTATGGTAAGGGGTCTTAAGGGGTCTTAAGAGGTCCTAAGACACAGTGATGTGTTCTATGTCAAGTTAAAAACCCTTCTGACACCTAAGATGTAGAGAGAGGATTTCTAAAGGGTACTAAGGGGTCATTAGGGGTCACACGATCCCTTATAGCCTATTTCCCTACATCTTAGGTACAATAAAGGGTCATAATGGGTCATTAGGGGTTCTAGGACAAATTAATATGTCATAGGACTGCTTAAGACCCCTTACAACCCCTTAAGACCCCTTGTCATACATTATTGTATGATAAGGGGTCCTAATGGGTCTTAAAGGGTCCTAGGACCCCTTAAGACCATTGAGAAACCCTTAGGACCTCTTAAAATTCATTAGCTTATTGTAAGGGGTTGTAAGGGGTCCTACAACATAGTAATGTGTTCTAGGACCCCTTAAGGCCACTAACGACCCTTTAGAACCCCTTACCACTAATTAGTGTATGGTAAGGTTTTCGAAGGGGTTGTAAGGGGTCTAAGAAGTCCTATGACACATTAAAAACCCTTACAATCCATAAAATTTAGAGAGAGGGGTCCTTGAGGGTCCTAAGGGGTCATAGGGGACCTCTTAGGACCCCTTATCATATATCTTAGGTGTCTTAAAAGTTTGTAAGGGGTTATGAAGGGTCCTAGGACACATTAATGTGTATTAGGACCCCTTAAGACCCCTTAGGACCCCTTACCATTCATTAGTGTGTGGTAAGGGGCCTAGGGGGTTGTAAGGGGTCTAAGGGGTCCTAGGAAACATTATTGTGTCCTAAGACCCCTTAACAATCCTACTACCCCTAAGATGTAGAGAGATGGGTCCTAAGGGGTCATAAGGAGTGCTACGAAACATTAATTTGTCCTAGGACCCCTAAGGACCCCTTACCATGCATCTTAGGGGTCCTAAAGGGCTGTAAGGGGTCATAAGGGGTCCTAGGACACATTATTGTGTCTTAGGACCCCTTAAGACCCCTTATCATTCATTAGTGTATGTTAAGGGGTCTTAGGAAAAATTAATATATCCTAGGACCCTTTGAAAATCCTTATGACCCTTAAGATGTAGAGAGAGGCATCTTAAGGGGTTGTAATGGGTCCTCACCTTGTCTCTCTCTAAAGAGTCCTATGAATATTAATGTGTTATAAGGGGTTATAATGGGTCCTAATATGCTATAGTGGGTCTTAATGGGTCCTAAGGGATCATAATAAGTCCTAAGGGTTCCTAGGACCACTTATAACCCATTAGAACCCCTTGAGAAACATTAGGACACATTAGGACACATTAGATCCCATTAGTATGTCGTACAATGATTAATAAATTTGAAGGGGTCATAAGAGGTCCTAATGTGTCATAAGAGATCCTAATTGGTCCTAATGTGTCCTAAGGGGTTGTAATGGTTCCTAAAGGATTTTAGGACCACTTAGGACCCATTATGACCCCTTATGATATATTATAACCACTTAGAACTCTAAAGAGTGTCTTATGATGATTAATGCTCTCTCTCTCTCTCATGGGTCCTATGACTATTAATGTGTTCTAAGGGGTCCTAATGAGTCCTAATGTGTTGTAATGGGTCTTAAGGGATTGTAATGGGTCCTAAGGGTTCCTAGGACCACTTAGAACCCATTAAAACCCCTTATGAGACACTAGTACACATCAGAGCCCATTAAAGTGTCCTACGATGATTATTGTATTCTAAGGGATCTTAAGAGGCCCTAATGTGTCCAAAGGGGTCGTAATGGGTCCTAAGGGGACCTCTCTCTCTCTAATGAGGCCTATGACTATTATTGTGTTCTAAGGGGTCCTAATGAGGCCTAAAGTGTCCCAATGGGTCTTAAGGGGTTGTAATGGGTCCTAAGGGTTCCTAGGACCACTTAGAACCCATTAAAACCCCTTATGAGACACTAGTACACATTAGAGCCCATTAGTGTGTCCTAGGATGATTACTATGTTCTAAGGGGTCTTAAGAGGCCGTAATGTGTCCTAAGGGGCCGTAATGGGTCCTAAGGGGACCTAGGATCTCTCTCTCTCATGGGTCCTATGACTATTAATGTGATCTAAGGGGTGCTAATGAGGCATAATGTGTCCTAATGGGTCTTAAGGGGGCGTAATGGGTCCTAAGGGTTACTAAGACCACTTAGAACCCATTAAAACCCCTTATGAGACACTAGTACACATTAGATCCCATTAGTGTGTCCTACGATGATTATTGTGTTCTAAGGGGTCTTAAGAGGCCCTAATGTGTCCTAAGGGGTCGTAATCGGTCCTAAGGGGACCTAGGACCACTTAGGACCTAATATGATACATTACATCCACTAAGATCCCTAAAGAGTGCCCTTAATCAAGTCAAGGGCTTAAGATTATAATCAATAGTCCACTGAGAAGCATGATCAAAACAATGTGTTGATTCCTAAAATTTGGCTAAGTCTTAAATTTCCTAAAAAACCTCAAAATGTAGAATCTTTATCTTAACTCCTATCAAGCTGAAACCACTCTCAAACATCCTGGAAGTATATACATAAAATGTAACTTAAGTATAAGAAAGGAAGAGTATGTAACTTATACTTCTGAAATTGGTCTAGCAGGGCCTATTGGTCTTTCTTCCTCCCTCCCTCCCTTAAGTATTTTTCATAATGTTACATAGGGTGTATGCCCTATGGCTTTTGGGGGACCAAAAAAACATTTGGCACCTTTTTGGTCCCCCATCTTGGTGCACATACTCATAACCAAGAGAAATTGATTTGATTATTTCATACTAGAGAAAAAAGAAAGTTGAATGGTGAGCCTTACTATCCACGATTAAAGCATATTTCATTGTGGACTCTTGTGATCATCTAACCAAGGGTTTCTACCTATGTCTATATGGGGCATTTCAACCATCTACCCACATAATGCGTATTTGGTCAAATAGTCCACATACCACATTTGTCCTTCCACATTTGCTTACAAGTATATGATTTGAAGGTTGTTCATTCCCTGAATCAGAATTCTTCTATGTGTCTCTCCAATCAGAGCTTCTACAAACATACTGAGAGAAACCAGACAAATACAATGAATTTATTTTTTTAAGTGATGCAGTGTTTCCAATCAACACGGGATGCTCCTGCATCAAAAAGTGATCTTATGCTTTTACGAAAAAAAAAAATTCTTAGAAATTTAAGAAATTATGTGTATTTCAGTATTTTAATTTTAAAAATACATAATATTCTTTTTTTTAAATGTTCATCTTTACGATAATTGCCTTTTAATTTAGATATTGTCTATTGTAATGATTTATCTTTTTTAATTTTTATTCCCTAATCCTAATCGTAAATATATTCACTCTAATCTATTTTATAAATTAATTCTTTCCTTATATTATTAGAAAACTACAATATAAAATAAAGGATATAAAAGACTTATGAGGAGGACCTCAACTATTCACTTATGTTTACTATGACATACTATAGATTAATATCAACATTTATCTAATTTGTAACCTCTAATATATTATTTGACATATTTCTTCCTATCGGAAACCCTTGCACCTATTTTGATGCAAGCGGTAGTATTATATTAAAAGAATACTAAGCGTTCTTATAATTTTAGTTACAGATTAATCTCCATACTTCAAGAAATTGGAATTTTAACGGTTCTATAAAAAATGTAACATGCTTAATTTCCATTTTAACTACTTCACTTTAGTTTAACAACTTACAAAGCCACAAAAATCTAAAAGTCACCAAACCGAAGATTTAGATGTAGAAGATAATAGTAAAACGCAAAAGAAAAGCTGAAGAAAATTTTCAACATGGATAGAAGCGAATCTATAAATTTTGTGTTGCCTTATGGGAGAACTAATTTAATATTTTAAAAACATATTTTGTCAAATCAGTCAAATGAGAAAAGGGTTTTTAAAAAGTGCTCTGTTTCAAATCTCCCTAAAAGTAGACTTCATGACTGTCTCAGTTTTAATGAAATGTGATCCTTTTATAAAGCTCTCTTCTCATCTTTAGGCCCCGTTTGGTTGAGGAGTTAGAATTTGACTCAAAACCTAATTATCTCAAAGTAAGGTTTTGAAATTCCAGTTTTGTGTATTCAAATGATAGTTTGGACCATTTGGTTGACTCGGAAGATGACTGAGACAATCCATCCTCTACGTTTGGTTGCAAATTTTGAAATTAGAATTGGATGAGAAATTCCTATTTCTGTGTTTGGTTCTACAATTTCTATGTTTGGTTGACCCGGAAGATGCAGAGGACATTGGGTGATTGGGACTTAGCCCATTTTGAGGGTATTCTAAAATCATGGCATATCATGAGACCATTTCTCATCCATGTGTGGTGCAGACCCATCAATGAATTTAGCTTTACACCCTGCCAGTTGCATTTTCTTGAAGATTTGAAAACCATCACCTATTTTGTGCATTACCTACAGTGCATTTGCTTGGAAGTTTGTGAGACCACACACAAATCACTAGCCATTCCTGCAACCATTGAAGATATGTTTTTATGGGTGTCTTTATGTAGTCTATGGCCCTTGAGGGAGATGGCAACAACTTGCGTGCCTTTCCTGTGCTTCCACACTCTGCTTTTGGTGCGTACCCTACAAACCGCACTTCACGTGCCTTGGCTATGCATTGGTACTTTGCTAACATAGCTATCAGAATATTTCATTCACAATATCTGTCAAAACTTCATGAACCACTGTGCTTTGGTGGATGCACATAGTCTATTTGCAATCTCCATTTTAGCACGAGTAGAGTCAATGCATCCTGTCAAACCATAATCTTTTGAAAAAACTTTGTAAAATGACTCACAGACCTAATCTGTGCATGTCATTTTAATGCTAGTATTTTAATTGATTAAACAGACCCGACGACCAATTAAATGGGGTTCAAAAAAACCCAAAACCAAGAAGATGATTTCAAATTCCACTTATTGGGTGGGAAGATAGTGTCGCCGATTTTAGTGCCTAAACTGGATTTTGATCTCCGAAACCTGAATTGCAGTTTAGTGTCCCAAACAGCGAATTTGGAAAAAAAAAGTGGAAGTTTCTCACCCAATTCCACTAACCAAACAGGGCCTTGACAATCTAAAAAGATGGATTTAATGCAAATCAGAAGAGAATTTAATGATGAAATGACATAAATTGTAAGCGGTTGGCATTCCCCAGTGTGAAAAGAGAGTAGAAAAGTGAAATAGGTGGGCAAAGGTGGTGTGAGAATCCGTACACAGAGACATGGCAGTCGGTCATATGGTATATATTCCTAGTTTGGCGGTGGGTGCAGACAAGCATTGTAAATTATAATTATATCAGGAAACATCAATATATTCATGTAACTTCGATTGCATATTACTAATAAAAAAAGGAAAGCAGATAAGCACCCTGTTAAATGCTGGGAGATTTATCACAAAGTGTGTAAAATTTGTGAGGAACAAATTTTGTGGACACCTTGTTTGTCTAGTCACACTCATAATTATTTATTGTTCCATAATGCCATAACAACGTAATTTCTATGAATATGAAACCTAGAACAATAGGCATCCAAGTTGCTGAAAGCTAGAACAATAGGCATCCAAGCCCCTTCCAGCAGCTTGGTAATGGGCGCAGACAAGTAAAGAAAAGGCTTCAATAGATTCAAAGGTTGAAAAAGAGAAACCAGAGTACCAACACAACATTCTTGTGCCAACATAAAATAATTATCAATGATATAAGAGTGGTAGTGACCAACTTAACTTCGATGACAGCTAGTCTTGTGATAGAAATACCGAACTGCAACAATAAGTCAAATTTATTATTGAGTGAAAAATGTATCCTTCCATCTTTGTGAAAATGATCCAGACTTGAATCAAATAGAAAAAAACAACAACAACATATACATGGTATATTCCCCATGTGTTTCATATCTCAAAACCCAGCAGTAACAACAAGATAAAGAATCAATCTAAATCTTGTTGATTTTTGCAATGTATATTTGGTCACTTATTTTTTCAGAGGTATGCACTAATTTCACCCTAGGAAACTAACCAAGTTCCAAGATTTGAGTGATAATTGAAAATGTCCCATTGATGATAGCCTGACTTCCAACCAAAAATGCAAGTATGGCAATTACTACAACTGGCCATTGTACAATTCAAATAATGCATCATCATAAAATGATGCCTTGATCCTTCTACAAGGTCAAAACAATGTCCAGTTCTAGTTTTTAATAGCAGTACAACAAAATTGTAACTTGCAATATCTTAATGACTAACTACTAGAAGTCCCCCAGATCTAAAAACATTGCCTCTGAACCTATACAGAAAAGTTGATCAAATAAATTTCTTGACAAGAGTTTGATATATTTTTATATAGTAATATATTAAATGGCCAGGATTTCATTCTCACTAGGATTTTATTGTCAAAAACAAAGGAAAACTTCCTAGTGCGTACTAGCCAAGTTACAATAATAATTGGTCTCATAAGAAATCGATATCTTTGGCCAGATCTCTATGAAGTAATTGGAAGTGCAAATTAAATGAAAGAAAGATATAGAAATTAGAAAACAAGAAATAAGACAAAAGACTCAACACCGAGATTTATAGTGGTTCAACAATTTGGCTACATCCATTTTCAGCAAGAGAACTATCTCTTATTAATATCTTTGTTTGTTTTAGTTACACATCACAGCAGTTTGCCAAATACAATTATGGAACAAACATTATCCACTCAACTTATAAAGAGATTTCAAATAGAAATGAAAAGACATACTATTGGAGGGAAAACAATAGGTGACTGTTGGGCTTCATACACCCAAACATTTCCCACTTGAACTCCAATGAATGCTATAATGAGCCAGAAACATTCCCCTACTTTGTCCCTATTATTAGTTCTTGACAATGTCGAGAGAAGCTTGTCAAAACTCAAACTTCTCTCGTGGGACAATATTTGTTAGTGCATCAGCTGGATTTTATTTGGTGTCTTTTTTCTCCACTTGTAGTTTTCCCTCGTCAAGCACACATTGAATGAAATGGAAATGCACTTCAATGTGTTTAGTCTGACTATGAAAGGAAGCATTCTTTGCTAAGTGAATAGCATTATTGCTATCACAAAACAAAGCAGAACCATGTTGAGGACAATTAAAATCACCAAATAAGCACTACAATCGTATAATCTCTTTTGCTCCTTCAGTGAGAGAAATGTATTCAACTTCTGTTGTAGAAAGTGATACTACCTGTTGTAACCTTGAAACCCAACTTATCATTGCTCCAGAAAATACAAATGCATAACCTGTAGTTGACATTCTCTTGTCTAAATCACCAGCCATATCAGAATTTAAAAAAAAAAAAACTTTTAATGAGGCATACTTGGCACCAAACCACAAAACAAAATCATAATTTCCTTTGAGATACCTCAAAATCCACTTAACTGCATTCCAATGTTGTTTTCCAAGATTACTCATAAATCTACTTACCACACCCACTACATGGGCAATATCCAGGCAAGTGCACACCATAGCATACATGAGGCTTCCTACAACTAAAGAATATGGAATACCCTTCATTTTTGCTTGCTCCTCTTGTGTCTTGGGACACATGGATGAAGATAAACAAAAATGATCAGTTGATGGAGTGTTGACCTCTTTGGCATCCACTATGCCAAACCTGTCCAAATAATTGAGAATATAGTTTTCTTGTGACAACTTGATTTCATTCTTCCATCTATCCTAGATAATGGTCATACCAAGTATCCTTCTTTCTGCCCCTAAATCCTTCATTGCAAACCATTTTTCTAAATGTTGTTTCAATTCATAAATGAGCTTCATGCTAGAGCCGGTAAATAATATGTCATCAACATAGAGCAAGAGAAGAACAAATGCATCATTGGATAACTTTTCGCTATAAACACACGGATCAGATGCACGACATACAAACTGATGCTCAATCATAAATATATCAAACTCGAAGTACCTCTACATCGGGGATTGCTTGAGCCCATATAGAGTTCTCTTTAACTTGCAATATAAATGTTCTTGTCCATGTTTTGCAAAACCTTTGGACTGCATCATGTATAACTCTTCATTTATGTCACCATGAGAAATGACATTTTTACATCAAGTTGTTCAAGTTCTAAATTATGAATTGCAACCAATCCCAAAATGATGTGAATGGTATTTATTTTGACCACTCGTAAGAATATTTTATTGAAATCAATTCCCTTTTGTTGATCAAATCCTTTCACAACTAATCTAGCAAATGTATCTCCTCTTACTGCCATCTTTTTTCAACCAAAAAAATCTATCTATTTTTCAAAGCTCTACAATTGGGCAGTAGTGGAACTAAATCCCAAGTTTCATTTTCCAATAAAGATTCCATTTATTCTTGCATGGCATCCTGCCATTTATGACAATCAACTACTTTGAAAGCAGCTCTAGAATTTGTTGGTTCCACCTGATCAGACAACAACAATTAAAGCTCTACTTCCTCAGAAAATAATAACTCATAATCTGAAAAACATGTGGGATGTTTTCTCTGCCTGGAAGACCTCCTTAATTTAGAAACATGAATAGATTTAGTACTGGTTTTTGGCACACCGTTGAATGTGTGGTGGTTATGTTCTGAAATGTTGCTTTGCTCACCATCCCTAACATTTTCCAAATTATCTATTGAAATAGAGCAATTTTGATTACCAATGTTTATGTTTGGGAAAGTCACGGGCAGAGGAGACTGGTTATAAACAGACTAAATTTTTGTTTGACCTATATTTGTCTCAAACTCCCACAAATGACATTCATCATAGGGAACATTAATCCTCGGATGACCCAGGTTATGATCTTTGCTATCGTTGGAGGGCAGAGTGCTTTGTGAAGAGGTTATTTCAAGCACAGGGGTCACGTTTGACTTGTGGCTTATCCCAAACTCTTTATTTTTTCAAGCGATTGAGAGGAGTGACCACGTCTTCCCAACTTGTTGGCTGAATATTCTAATCCAAACACCACTTTTTCACCATGGAAATTGTGGTATTATTCAACGCATTAGGAAGCTTGAGCATCTTCCTTTGACTATGTTGATAGAGGATTATGTGCAATGCCTTGTGCTATGTCATGAGAAGGGGACTGTGTCGTGGTAGTATCTCCAAAAGGAGCCTCAACGCATACAAATTGGGGAATGACGCTATCGTCCATGCTAATTACCATACCATCCATGCCAATTACGTTGCTATGATCCAAACCTGCGGCTCCATGCGGCATAGTATGTTGGATATCCCTTGATAATGATTCAAACACATCCTTCCTTGAAATAGAGCATGGGGAATTTGGACCGATTGGAATAGACTGGTGATCAGTTCCAGAGCTCATAGAAGGAGATGAAACAGGAGAGGGAATAAAACCGATGTGGGTGAAGGCTGTAAATTTTGCATTCCACATGTTCTTCTTGGCTGTAGATTATTCACAGATAACCTTTGTGACTAATTATCTTCAAGAGCTAAAAGGGGCACATATTATTTCATTGGTGTTTCTTGTGTCTGTAGGGCTAGAAAAATATTCTCATTGAAAACTACATCTTGACTGTGAATTATCTTTTTTGCAATTGGATCCCAATTTTGAAATCCATATTGGTCTTTTCCATACCCGACAAAGATGCACTTATGTGATTTGGGGTCCAACTTGGTCCTATTTTATTTTGGAATATGTGCATAGGCTTCACATCTGAATACTTCAATGTGTGAATAAGAAATCCTCTTTCCCATACATTCCTCTATCGGAATACCAAAATCTATCTGAGATGAAGGGCTATGATTGATCAAATACATTGTTGTATTGCAAGCTTCCACCCAAAATTCTTTTCCTAAACCTGCATTTGAAAGTGTACATCATGCCTTCTCCAAAATCATTCTATCTAACCTCTCTGCAGCTCCATTTTCTTGAAGTTTAAAATGAACAATTTTAATTCTACGAATACTGTTATGAACACAAAAAGTATCAAATTCCAATGAGCATAATTCACCACCATTATTAGTTTGCAATTATTTGATCTTATGGCCAATCTGATTTTGAACTGAAGCTTTAAAATTTTTTAATTTACTAAATCCTTTAGATTTCCTATGAAGCATATAAATCCACACTTTTCTTGTGCAATCATCAAGAAATGTAACAAAATAGTTTTCTCCTCCAATGGAGGTTACCTCAGTGGGTCTGAAGATGTTAGAATAAACCAACACTAATGGTCTACTCTTCTTTTTATGTCTGGTCTTCAAGAAGCTAACCCACTTTTGTTTGCCATAAAGACAATGTTGGAAAATTCTAAATCGATTGATTTGAGGCTCGATAGTTGTTCCCTTTTTTGCATAACATCAAGGCCCTTCTTTCTCATGTGACAAAGCCTTTGATGCCAAAGTTCTAAGTTGTTGTCCACAACTGATATAGCACCTTCCACTTCACCAATAATTTCTACAATAAATAAACTACCAATTTTATCACCTTTTCTAATAACCATGGAACCTTTTGTGACTTTCTATGCATCCGCAAAGATGAAGGTATTAAAACCTTGTGTGTAGAGCTGACTTACCGAAATCATATTTCTTTTTAATTTGGGAACATGATGTATATCTTTTAGCAACCATTTACTGCCTCCTTTTAATGACGATAAAATGTCTCCTTTACTGATAATTTAGCAAGCTTTATTATCTCCTAAATATACTTCTCCAAACTGACCTTGTTAATTTGTGAAGTATTCCATACATTAGGAGGCATGAAAGGAGCACCAGAATCCAAGACCAAAGAATCAGAAGTAGTCTCGCTTGTTGACAATATTAAAACACCATCATCTTTATCATAGGTTGTGTTTTCTTTGTTATCCTGCACTCTTTCTTGTGCTTTTTTGTAATTTCTACAATCCTTTTTCACATGACCAGATTTACCACAAAATCAACAATCACCATTTTTTCCTCTAGACTTTGATCTCCTAGCTGATTTGGATCTTCTATGATGATTATTTTTGCCTCTATTATGGCTCCTTCCTTTATTTTGTGTGCTTACAACCGTTAAGGATTCACCAGATGAGGATTCTTGGTTCTTTCTTCTCATGTCTTTGTTGAGAAGAGTAGTTGCTACATCATCAAAAACCAACTCTTTCTTACCGAATACCAAAGTGCTAACCATTGTCACAACTCCATCCTAGCTTCTTGGTAAAGAACACAACAAGAGAATGGATTTGTTCTCATCATCTTGTGTCATGCCAACTGAATTTTCTTAGCTGATTAGAGTATTAAACTCATTGATATGGTTTTCCATGATGCCACCTTCCTTCATCTTGATTTTGTATAACGTCTTCATGATGAACACTTTATTTTTAGTGGATTCCATTGCATACATGGATAGAATTTTGTCTCATACCGCTTTCATTGTTTTCTCAAATGTGCCAATGAAGAGGATATTATTGGACAGTGAGAGAAATATACTTGTTCTTGCCTTCTTGTCGAGGATTTCCCAATCAAAATCCTTTTATCGAAGTTGGCTTCTTCGATTTCCCCTCAAGTGCGAGTGAGAAATCTTTCTTTATCAACAAAGACTCCATTTGTACTTTTCACAAACCAAAATTTTGTCCAAAGAATTTCTCTAGCTTCGCTTCTTCCATGATTCTAGAATTTCAACCATCGAAATCTCAACCAGAAATCCTACCTTGCTCTAATACCAATTGTGAAGTAATTGGAAGTGTGAATGAAATGAAAGAAAGATACAAAAATCAGAAAACAAGAAATAAGACAAAAGACTCAACACCGAGATTTATAGCGGCTCACCAATTTGACTACATCCACTTTCAACAGGGGAACATGTCTTATTAATATCTCTATTTTTTTTAGTAACACATCATATCAATTTTCCAAATACAATTGTGGAATAAACATTATCCACTCAGCTTATAAAGATCTTTCAAATAGAAATGAAAAGACATAATATTGGAGGGAAAACAATAGGTGACCATTGGGCTTCATATACCCAACAATCTTTCTATTCTCTACAAAACAACACCTTCGTATTTCGTACAAAGAATATATGTAAAGTGAAATAATATATCTTTAAATATAATAAAATTTGATTTGTAAGTATAATGTAATAGGTTGAAGTTTTGAATAATTACGTAATATGTTAATTATATAAAATAAATTATATATTACTTTTTTTTCATTTCACTTATTTTATTTTCATTTTTGTGAATGTATGGCATGTGGTATGGAAAAATAGAACAAATATTCTTGTTACTATCAACTCTTCTTTATTTCTTGGGACACGGTCTTTAAAAGTAGCACTAAAGACATTTTAGTAACTTATTTCTTAAAAAACAATTGATATCGAACTCCTCATTTCATGTTAATTTTGTTGCCACCTTACTAGACCCATAGTATAAAAGATGAAATGTTTGACCTATAAAATAAATGTGAATCTATGAGTCATAAGTTTCACCTACGTAACACAAAGAAAACAATATTCTAATAGACCATTAAAAAGATAGGAAATTTTTTTTATCATTAGCATATTTAACCCTAATAAGATAACTTTAACTTTTGTCTCTTTTAACCTACACACATTGAAGCCTAAATTTATTCTTTTAATATTCGGATATATTTTGTTATTACAATTATACTTATAAAATCTAATATATAATTAATTTTTTAAATTTTGATGATTTGATTAAATCTCTTTTATATGATATTTTAAACTATTTTAATTATATTTTATAATTAATTACAAATTAAAATTGTGTTATTTAATTATATATATCATAACTATATTTATTATTATATACAATATTCGATATAATATTCAAAATCAAAATAAGTATATTCATGATGTTAAAAAATAGTCATGCTTTCTATTAGCATGATTCACACGTGTCCTTTTTCATTGTTGCTCCATATGATGATGTCGCCCTTTGTTAGTTTGTTAGCTTGGACAGTTGTCTCACCACTTGCTAACAATAATTAATTAATTATTAATTATTTTTTTGATTCCCCTAGCTGACAACTTGCAATTAATTTTTTTATTGGTTGTTCGGTTGTAATTTATCTCAGTCGTTGATTGAGAATTGATCTCAGTCATTGGTTTACCAACGAGGGTAGTATAAAAGGGGGTCTAGGGGCATTTGGAGAGACATCAAAAGTTGAAGAGCATTTGCAGTGTTAGCAAATGAGTTTACAGTGATAGAAAACAATGTTGTAGTGTTAGCAAGGGCGTAGTGATAGCGTTGCAGATAGCAGTGGAGGAATATCAGTAGGAGGATTTGGGAGATTGTCTGAGTTCTGCCAGTGAGAGGCAAGAAATTTTTTATCTCTTAATTTGCTGAAGATTAATATATATTTCTCATTTGTGGTACTAGTTTTCCCTTCAGGGTTTTCCCAGGGATGATTTGTCCAAAAATATTGTGTTATTGTGTTGCATATTTCTTTCTATATTTTTATTGGCGAAGTTGCAGTTGTGTTATTTTTCGATATAAGCTATGAATTTATTTTTAGCAGTTAAATAATCTTTATAAGATAGGAGATTAATAATTAGTGGCTATAATAGATTTTTCACATGGTATCAGAGAAGTGTTGAGGGTAGAAAAGGTTTACCCTAGGCAAAGGAAATAAATTTGAGTTTGACCTCTTTCGAGTTATTGTTTCTTTTATTTCTTTGAGAT
The DNA here is from genome assembly GCA_018584345.1 of Thuja plicata. Classification (NCBI taxonomy): domain Eukaryota; kingdom Viridiplantae; phylum Streptophyta; class Pinopsida; order Cupressales; family Cupressaceae; genus Thuja; species Thuja plicata. Next base: position 357,230 of record MU225370.1, read on the forward strand.
GGCCTCAACAGGTTTGAGAAATCAGGACAGATTGGATGGTGCCTCAAATTTTGGTGTCTGGAAAGCCAAAATTTCTTTATTGCTGGAAGAGAATGGTAACAAGGAATATGTTACCAATACTGTACTTGTACCTACATATACAATACAACTTGTAGCATACAAGAAGGACAATGGCAAGGCAAGGAGGATAATCCTTGATGGTGTCAAGGACCATATTGTTCCACATATCATAGATTTAGATACAGTGAAGAAGATGTGGGATGCCATTCTGAATCTGTACCAGAATGCTGCCACCAACCGAAATCTGATTCTCAAATAAAAGTTGAAGAATACCCAGATGAACAAGGGAGAAGACATCACAAGTTACCTTACCAGACTTAGACTTGTCAAGGATGAGTTAGCAGTTGTTGGAGATAGTCCAAGTGATGATGAGCTAGTCAGGATAGCCCTAAATGGTTTACTAAGCAGTGGGATGTCTTTGTTCAAGTTGTCAGTGGAGGAGACACCTTACCGAGTTGGGATCGAATATGGGGCGATTTCACTCAGGAGGAGTTTAGACTAAGTCTTGGCAATGGAGCCAACAACAAGAGTCAGAAAAGTGAGGTGGAACAGGAAAACATTGCCCTAGCAGGTAAGGGGAAAGTGAAGAAGGGGTCTAACAAAGGATCAAATTCACAAGTAAGAAGAAGAACGACCTATCTAAGCTCAAGTGCTTTGGTTTTCATGAGTTTGGCCAATATGTCAGTGATTTACCACAAAGGAAGGGTAAGATGCAGGTGGCAGCTTCAGCAAGTGCAGATGACTTCTCTAGTAGATTCAAGGATGAGTTTGCGCTCATAGCTTGCATGATTAGCTCAACCTCACAGAGTGTTTGGTACATAGATAGTGGGCCATCATTTCATATGATAGGAGTTAGAGACTACTTCTCTAGTACAGGTTGCTATTTTCATTGGTTCTTGCAAATCCAATCTTGATTAGATAATCATGCAATCTCTCATACCATGCTCTTGGCACTTGCTTCAGTCCATATAATGCTTTGTGCAATCTGCAAACCATATTCTTTTTGTTTGGGTCAACAAAACCATCAGCTTGCTCAATATACACTTCCTCTTCCAAGATACCATTGAGAAATGTAGACTTTACATCCATCTGATAAACTTTGAATCCTTTATAGGCTGCATATGCAAGTAAGGTTCTGACTCCTTCCAATCTTGCAACTAGGGTGAATGTTTCACCATAGTCAATTCCTTCCTCTTGTGCATAACCCTTTCATACTAGTCTAGCTTTGTTTCTTGTCACATCTCCATGTTCATTCAATTTATTCCTGAATACCCACTTTGTACCAATTACATTTTTATCCTTCAACCTAGGTACAAGTGTCCAAGTCTTGTTCTTCTCAATTTGTTCAATTTCCTCATTCATTGCCTATATCCAATCTTCATTTTATAAAGCAGCTTTCACTATTTTGGGCTCAAATTCACATAACAAACATGTGTCATCTCTCAACTTACTTTGTGTCATGACTGTAGAATCCTTTGATCCAATGATTTGATCAGAATTGTGGTGTCTCCTCACATATTTTTCTAGAGTAGGCTCAGTCCTTGCTTTAGGTTCATTGTTTGTATTCAATTTTGGTTTATTCAGTGACTCAGCATCTCCATCAGATAGCTCGACATTCACATCCTGTTGCTCGGCAACTCCACTCTATGACTTGGCAGGTGCATGATATTGCTCGGTAGTAGTCTCAGGTAGTGTATTAGAATCTTCCTCATCCAGATACATGAATGATCTATAGCTTTTAGGCTCTTGTGTTCTTTCAACTTCATTCCATTCTGCAAACTCATCAATTCTAACATTTGCACTTTCCACAACTTTGTTAGTATTAGTATTCAAACATTTGTATGCTTTTCTTTTCATTGAATAACCAAGGAATATACCTTCTTCACCTTTAGCATCAAGTTTTCCATTTTTGTTGTCCTTCAGTATAAAACATTTGCTTCCAAATACTTTAAAG
>MU225370.1:362731-381855 GCA_018584345.1 Thuja plicata
TTCCAGAGTGCCAACTGATCAAGTACCCTTTTATTTTCCTTAACTCAACCATTCACTTGGTCTTCTTGTTAAATCTTCTTCATCAACAATAGATATGGTACTCAAAAAGATAACAATAGTCTCACCAATTAAGGTTTGAAATCAATGACAAAATAACAATTGCTTGCATTGTCACTTTCCAACAATCTCCCTCTTTGGCATTGATGGCAACACAAAATATTAAATTAATGATTTAACAATCATAGTTACCATACAATCCAAAAAGTCACCTATGTTCCTTGATATGAACAAATCTTCATTAATTTCTTTAGCTTCATTCTGATTCTCATATGTAAAACATTTCTCCCTTTATGTCTATAATCACACTGTAATCATCTGTGTCTAATCATCTGTAGACTCCCTCTGAGTAGATAATCACTTCAATGTTTTCAATAGTAACTTCTACCTCTATATAGGTAATCTTTCCCTCTTTATACTTCTTCCTTTATGTAATCTTTCCCTCTTTGTAATCTCTCCTTCTAGGCAATCTCTCCCTCTTTGACAACAATGCCAAAGACATAAATATCTTTATCATGTAGATCTTCAGTATCATGCTAATCCTGTCATCTTGATTATGACTAATTTTCTTTTCTGTCCTTGTCCAACTTCACAACTTTAGTCAGCAACCTAAAGTGTGACTTACTGTGCATCAATGTGTCAAGTATTTTGAATGTAATATTTGATGCAACAGTACCATATATAACTTAACTAGCCTCAGTTAGGGGAATCACCCCCATTTTACCTCATAGATACTCATGAGAATCCTTGGGTAGTGCCTTTTTGAATATGTCTGCTAATTGTTCTTTAGTGTTCACATAATCCAATCTCACTTCTTTATTCAGAACTAGCTCCCTCAAGTAATGATACTTGATATCTATGTGCTTTGTCTTCAAGTGCATAACTGGGTTTTTAGAAATATTAATGGCACTCATGTTATCACAATATATGACAACTGGTTTAGTGATTTCTTCCTTCATACCTTTCAGTAGTATCTTCAACCACACAATGTTAGAACAGTTGACTGCTGCTACCACATACTCGGCTTCAGCTATAGATTGTGAGGTATAGTTCTATTTCTTGCTTGTCCATGAGATCAATCTTTTTCCTAAAAGAAATTCTCTACCGGTAGTGCTTTTCCCATCATCAACATTTCCAGTCCAATCAGAGTCAGTGTAAACTCTGAGTTCAAACTTGTCATTCTTCTTATAGTATAGACCATAGTCATTGGTTCCTTTCAAATATCTTAGAATCCTTTTTACTTCCATCATGTGAGTTTCCTTGGGGTTAGCAGAAAACCTTGCAACAATTCCAACAGCTAGGGCAATATTAGGTCTACTGTGTACAACATATTGTAATTTTCCAATCATTGATATGTAGAGTGTTTGGTTCACTTCTTTTGTGTCATCATCTTTTGTCAGCTTCTATCTAGTAGCCATGGGTGTACTCACTGGTTTGGAGTCTTCCATTCCAAAAGTTTTTAGTATCTCCTTGATATATTTAGATTGAGTGATATAGATACCATTCTTCATTTGATAAATTTGTAAGCCAACAAAGAATTTTATTTCACCAAACATAGACATCTCAAACTCAGTTTGCATCTCTGTTGCAAATTTTTGGCATAACACATCTTGTCCACTAAATATGATGTCATCTACAAAAATTTCAACTAATAATGTACCTTTGCTTTGCTCTATCTTTAAGTACAGGTTGTTGTTGTCATTGGTTCTTGAAAATCCAATCTTGATCAGATAATCATGCAATCTCTCATACCATGCTCTTGGCACTTGCTTTAGTCCATATAATGCTTTGTGCAATCTGCAAACCATATTCTTTTTGTTTGGGTCAACAAAACCATCAGCTTGCTCAATATACACTTCTTTTTCCAAGATACCATTGAGAAATGCAGATTTCACATCCATCTGATAAAATTTGAATCCTTTATAGGCTGCATATGCAAGTAAGGTTCAGACTGCTTCCAATCTTGCAACTGGGGCGAATGTTTCAACATAGTCAATTCCTTCCTCCTGTGCATAACCCTTGCATACCAGTCTAGCTTTGTTTCAGTGGTGGAAGCCGCAGTGGAGGCGGGAGGAATGTCGCCACCCATCCACTGTGCATGCACAGTGCAAGGTGGGCTAGCCATGGCCATTGCCATGCCACTACTCCCACACTATTCTGCGCTAATGCACGAGAGCTTGGGGCTCGGGGTACGGCTTTGACCCTCCCCGCCCCATACCATTTTTTTTATATTATTTTTTTTTGTTAAAAAACTTAGTTTTATTAATTTGTTTTTTTTAACATATATAAAATATAAATACCAGTTGCATAAATAGGTCTACATTCAATATCTATATTATTTTTTTTTATAAAATATTAATTTACTACTCAAAAAAAATGACTATGACCAAACAGGGATATATAGGAAGCTTTTTTAAAAATAATTATTTCTTATCTTGGATCTATGGTGTAGGGAACCTCCCTATTTGATGTTTTGGTGTTGTTTAGGTTTGGTTTAAGTTTTTTTGTGTGTGTTGGAATAATGTCTAAGGGGTTGGTTGCAATGACAAGTGAACTTCGTGTTTGTAAGAGCCTTAGTGCTCATTAGGTGATTTAGGGTCACTTTGGGCTAATTTGGGAAAAGTTGATATTTTAGTGCAATGTGGGTTTGAGGGGTGTTTTAGGCTCCTAAATATCCTATCTAGGGTCATCAAATTCAAACTCACCCATTGAGTTTACAAGGAAAGTCAAAATGCACAAAGTGCAAAAATTTTCTAGCAACTTTTGCAAGAAATTGCAAAATGTAGTTAGATTGGTTGTAACTACCCCATGCTCGGTATATGAGCATGGATTCAATGTTTGACAAGGGTTAATGAGATTTTGGATTGCAACACTTATTTTTGACACCTCTGTACGGATGAATGTAACTGTTTACTAGCAATCTGCATTGTTTCTTTGCTATTGTATGGCTATGTGCGGATTGGAAGATCAGATCGGGTCCCATGGGGATGGACTGATTTCAATTCTCTTTCATATGCATTAGATAGTTTTCTTTGAAGTTCATTAGGTGTAAAGTTACAAGTTTTTTAAGGTCACTGGTTTGTAAGTGAAAGTACAGTGCTATTTAGACAGAAATGGCTCTACCCTAAAATCCCACTAGTGGAATTGACTGAAACCATGGGGGAAGTAGGGTTAGAGTCTATAGATAGGGTTCTGGTTTTCTTTTTTGTATTTGAAGTGGATCCCCTAGGCCAAGGAAAAAGCCCTATAGCTGACTGGTGAATCTAGGTGAGCCAAGACAAGGAGAAGAAGGAATTCGATAAAGCACTCATAACCTTTTGGGAAAGACTTAGTGGCATTTTCAGATGCCCTAGATAGTCTCCTAAATGGATTTTAAGGTGGAAGGAGGAGAATCAAAGATTAGAGACCATTTTGATAATTGTTTATGTTGACTAGTCCATAGGCCTAATTAATAGGCTAAAATCTAGGGCCGGCAAGAAATTAGGGTTATGAGTGTTTTCGATTCTGACAGTGTTGGTTGATACCTTGAAGATTTTCAAGGTCTTGGGTGGGGTCATTTGGGGAGTTTTGGAGTAATATCCCTAAAACTGTGAAAATAGACCTACTAGGGAATTGGAAATTAGGCATCCTAGTGAAATATAGACCAATTGAATTGGTAGAGAGTCTTGAAGTGTTGGGATGAGTTCAAAATGACCTAGGATGGGTCAAGAAGATTTATAGGATTCTTGGTGAATGTGTGGAAAGATTCGAAGCAGAGATTTGCCATTCTAGGAGGAGTTCAAGTGGAGAAACCTAGGTATTTGGAGGACTAATTGGATTATTCAAGCCTAGAAACTTTGGAATCTTCCAAAGACCAACTATACCTTGGAGGAGAAGTTGGTAGTGAGGGTCTTGGAGACCCTAATTGAGGGAAGATTCAACAAAGAACAACCATTGGATGGTTGGGTTAGACCAAGGAGCATCTTGAAGTGAGGAAGAACTCTAGAGTACCAAACCCTCTACATTAGAGTGGTATCATAGCCATGTTATCTTGAAGATTGTGTATGTCTAAAGCGGAAGAGAGTCAAGAGGTTTACAACATGCCTCCTAAGGCAATGAGTAGGGATGCCATAGTAGAATTGGTTCAGGGCCTCTTGGAGAAGGCTAGTGTGTCTGAGACAAAGGGAAAAAAGAAGATCATGAAATGGGGTGATGAGAGTGATGGAGATGATGAAAGTCAGTCAGAAGAGTCATCTAACAAAGGGAAGGAACCTAAGATGGACAAGGAACAAAAGGTATTCCTAGATGGCTTAAAGTCCCTAAACAAGGATAGTGTGGAACATGTACCATATTATTGTAGTAGCCTGAATGGAGAAGAGTTGTTGGGTTGGTTTGAAGCCATTGACAACCAATTTGATTACAAAGAAATCTCAGAGGAGAAGAGGGTCATCTATGCTAAGGCTAGACTCAAGGGATATGCATTGGTGTGGTGGAACATGATGCAGGATGATAGAGTAAGCAATGGAAAGAAAAATATTATTTCTTGGGAGAGGATGAAAATCAGATTGAGGGCACAATTCTTGCCTATGGATTATGAAATCCAAATGTATCAAAATTTGTAGAACTTAAGACAAAAGGAAATGACAGTGAGTTCTTACACCGAGGAGTTTCACAAGTTGAGCCTAAGGGCTAGAAGATAAGAAGAAGAAATGGAGAAGTGGAAAGGTATCTCAATGGGTTGAGACAAGGAATTCAGGATGATTTTAGCATGATGGCTCCTGACGGTATGCACAAATGTTTCCAATTAGCTTTGAGAGTAGAGGATAAGATAAGAAGGAGGATTGACTTCCATCAAAGGGGAAGAGGGGGAAATAATAATAGAGGGTTCCAAAGAGGAAGAAGTAACTTTGGTAGAGGACAGAGCCCTAATAGACAAGAAGATAATCAGTCTATGTATAATAGTGAGGGAAATAAGTTTAGGGGATCCTTTCAGAGAAGAGGATATAGAGGAAGAGGGCCTCCTAGGGGAAAATTTAAGTCCCAAGGAAGATCCAATTTAGTCTTTATTGGTAGGTGTTATAACTGCAACCATGTGGGTCACACAATGGGCAGGTTTCCTTAAAAGACTTCCTCATCTTCAATGGGGGATAGGAGAAATAAGTTGGTACATGAGGATGACACACAAAGTGTTACTTCTCCCATTTCCAAGGCAGGGCTAGTATTGGATGGAGAGAAATTGATGTTAAGGAGAACTTTGTTGAAAGTGCCTAGCAATATAGAGTTACCCCAAAGGAAAAAATTGTTCAAAAAGACTTGTAGGTCTCATGGGAATATTTGCAAGGTGATAGTGGACTCTAGATCCACTGAGAATATAGTATCCACAGAGATGGTGGACAAATTCAAACTAAGGAGGATACCCCATACCACACCCTATAAGGTGTCATGGTTGAACAAGGGTCAAAAAATAGTGGTAGATGAACAAACCTTGGTGGAGTTTGAGATTGGAGAGTATAAGGACAAGTCCTATGTTACATACTGCCAATGGATGCATGCCATCTGCTTCTAGGACATCCATGGAAGTATGATGTCAAGGCAATACACAATGGAGAAAAGAATAGTTATGTGATCACCAAGTTGGGGAAGAAGTTTCAAATGGATCCTTTACCAGAGCCTAATGAGGAGAAGCATGTGGGGACAAGTGTGATGTTATTGAGTGGGAAGGAGTTTCTAAAGGCCATGAAGAAGGAGAAAGGAGTCTGTTGTGCAGTAATGGTGAAACCAAAGGAGGAAACTAAGGAGAAAGTCAGTTTTCCACTGGAGATACAAGCCTTATTGGAAAGATGCCATGACATAGTGGATAATGGGTTGCCAAGTGAATTACCACCTATGAGGGATGTGAGTCATCAAATTGGCCTCATTCTTGGAGAAAATTTGCCAAACAAAGTAGCATATAAGATGACACCAAGTCAAAATGCAAAGATAGCCAAACATATTCAAGATTTGTTGATTAAGGGGTTAATAAGGAAGAGTTTGAACCCATGTATTGTACCAACAGTACTTGCACCAAAGAAGGATGGAAAATAGAGGATGTGTATGGAATCCAAGGCTATAAACAAGATCACAATAAGGTATAGGTCCCCAATGGCCCGGATACAAGATTTGATGGACAATCTAGGAGGATCTTGTTACTTTTCTAATGTGGATTTGAAGTCAGGATACCATTAGATAAGAGTGAGGCCTGGTGATGAGTGGAAGACAACCTTCAAGACCAATGAAGAGCTGTATGAGTGGCTAGTGATGCCCTTTGGCCCAAGTAACATTCATGAGGCTCATGAATGAAGTGCTAGCAGATTTCATTGGTAATTTTTTAATAGTTTACCTTGATGATATTTTGATCTTTAGCATGTCCAAGGAGGAGCACATGAAGCATTTGGAGATGGTCTTAAGGAAGCTACATCAAGAGAATTTGATGATAAATCAAGAAAAGTGTGAGTTTCTTAAAACTGAATTAGTTTGCCTTGGTTTTGTGGTTGCAAAGGGATGTATGAAGATGGACCCAAATAAAGTTAAGTCCATTTTCAGTGGCCTACACCTAGGTCCATAGGGGATGTTAGGATTTTCCATGGGTTGGCCTCCTATTATACAAAATTTGTGAGAAATTTCAGTCATGTGTTTGCCCCTATACTTAACACCATAAAAGGTGGAATCAAATGTAAGTTTGAATGGACTGCATGACAGCAAACCAAGGGTTTGAAATGTTAAAGAAGAGGATTACAAAACTACCTATTCTTAGATTCCCTAATTTCAATCAACTATTTGTGGTAGAATGTGATGCTAGTAAGTTGGCTATTTGAGCAGTGTTAAGCCAAGAAGGACATCATGTGGCTTTCTTCTCAGAGAAGTTGAATGAGGCTAAACAAAAGTACTCCACCTATGATTTGGAGTTATATGCTATGGCACAAGCCCTTAAGAAGTGGAGACACTACCTATTACCTAGGGAGTTTGTGGTCTACACTGATAACCATGCTCTAAGTTTCTTGAATGGACAAGGAAAACTGAATCAAAGGCACTTGAAGTGGGTAGAATCCTTGCAAGCTTATACATTTTTCATAAATCACAAGAAGGGGGTCAGCAACAAGGTTGCAGATGCTCTTAGTAGAAGAGTATACTCACAATATAGGAGATACAATTGCAAAGTTTAGGGATGGATGATTTGAAGGACCTCTACAAGGAGGACAAAGATTTCAAAGAAGCCTGTGAAGCATGTGTGAAGTTTCAGCAGGGTTTCAAAGTGGATTTTAGTGATTTTGTGTTGTAGGAAGGTCTATTGTTTAAGGGTCACCTTATGTGTATTTCTCAATGCTCAATGAGGGAAAACATTGTGAAGGAGAAACACCAAGGCAGCTTGGGGGGCCACTTTGGAGTGGATAAGACTTTGGAGCAAGTGAATAGGCACTACTACTGGCCTAAGTTACAATCAGATGTGAGGAGATTTGTAGAACAATGTCAGATTTGTCAGAGGGCAAAAGGACAAAGCAGCAAGAGTGGGTTATACCAACCCCTATCCATACCCCATAGTCCTTTGGAGTGTGTTAGTATGGACTTTGTTTTGGGGTTACCAAGGACACCTAGGGGACATGACAGTGTGTTTGTGGTGGTGGACCATTTTAGCAAAATGGCACATTTAATTCCATGCAAGAAAACAAATGATGCTTCTCAAATTGTAGGTCTATTCTTTAGGGACATTGTGAGGATCCATGGATTTCCACTAAATATTGTAAGTGACAGAGATAGTAAATTTGTGGGTCACTTTTGGAGGACCCTATGGAATATGCTTGGAACAAATTTGTCTTTCTCTTTAGCCTACCATCCAAAATCAAATGGACAAATGAAGGTAGTCAATAGGTCACTTGGGAATTTGCTAAGGTGTTTGACTAAACAACATGGATAATCATGGGATCACATCATAGGGGAAGAAGAGTTTACCTATAATGACTCCATTAATAGAAGTACAGGTAAGAGCCCCTTTGAGATAGTATATGGGGTCAATCCTCGAGGGATTTTGGAGTTGAGGGATCTCAGTTTGAAGAACAAGAGAAGTGCATAAGGAGAGTCATTTGTAGAATAGATGGAGCTACATGATCAAGTCAATAAGACTTTACAAAAGCAAGTGGAGAAGTAAAAAACCAAAGCTGATCAGACCAAGAGAGACTTGCAGTTCAAGGTTGGGGATCTAGTACTTGCCTATCTCAGGAAGGAGAGGCTACCCAAAGGACATCCCACTAAAATACTCATGAAGAAGATAGGGCCATTGAAGATTTTGCATAAGTATGGAAAGAATGCCTATGAAGTGGAGTTGCCTCCTGATTTGGGGATTTCACCCAGTTTCAATGTTTGTGACTTGTACCCTTACAAAGGACCGTCTCTAGATATAGGTTAGTCTACACTTGCAGATTTGGAGGATGATGATTGGGTGAAAGACTTACCCACTCCAATGCCACTAAAATTGGAAAGTGTACTGGATTCTAAAGTGATAAAGAAGATAAGAAAGGGTGACTAAAAGGAGTACCTCATCAAGTGGAAAGGACTACCTAAAGCTGAGGCCACTTGGATGGTAGAGCTGGACATTCTGAAACATGGGGTCACCATTGAAGACCTCCTAATGCAAGGGACTTGAGTTATTTTGTCCAGGAGAGTATGGTGTAGGGAACCTCCCTATTTGATGTTTTGGTGTTGTTTAGGTTTGGTTTAAGTGTCTGTGTGTGTGTTGGAATAATTTCCAAGGGGTTGGATGTAATGACAAGTTAACTTCATGTTTGTAAGAGCCTTAGTGCTCATTAGGTTATTTAGGGTCACTTTGGGCTAGTTTGGGAAAAGTTAATATTTTAGTGCAATGTGTGTTTGAGGGGTGTTTTAGGACCTTACATAACCTATCTAGGGTAATCAAAGTCAAACTCACCCATCAAGTTGACAAGGAAAGTCAAAATACACAAAGTGCAAAAAGTTGCAAGCAACTTTGAAAGTTGCTCGAGCAACTTTTGCAAGAAATTACAAAATGTAATTAGATTGGTTGTAACTACCCCATGATCATTATATGATCATGGATTTGATTTTTGGGAAGGTTTAATGAGATTTTGGATTGCAACACTTATTTATGACACCTTTGTATGGATGACTGTAACTGTTTACTAGCAATCTGCATTATTTCTTTGCTACTGTACGGCTGTGTACGTATTGGCAGAGCAAATCGGGTCCCATGGGGATGGATTGATTTCGATTCTATTTCATATGCATTAGATAGTTTTATTTGAAGTTCATTAGGTGTAAAGTTACAATTTTGTGAAGGTCATTGGTTTGTAAGTGACAATAGAGTGCTATTTAGATAGAAATGGCTCTACCCTAAAATCTCACTAGTGGAATTGACTGAAACAATGGGGGAAGTAGGGTTAGAGTCTGTAGATAGGGTTTTGGTTTTATTTTTTTTAGTTGCAGTGGATCTCCTAGGCCAAGGAGAAATCCCTCTGGCTAACTGGTGAATCTAGGTGAGCCAGGACGGGGAGAAGAAGGAATTTGATACAACGCTCATAACATTTTGGGAAAGTCTTAGTGGCATTTTTAGATTCCCTAGATAGTCTCCTAAAAGGATTAAAATGTGGAAGGAGGAGAATCAAAGATTGGAGACCATTTTGATAATTTTTTATGTTGACTGTCCAGAGGCCTAATTAATAGGCTAAAATCTAGGGCCTGCAAGAAATTAGGGTTATGAGTGTTTCCAGAAGTCAAGGTTTTGGATTTTGACAGTGTTGGTTGATAACTTGAATATTTTCAAGGTCTTTCATGGGGTCATTTGGGGATTTTTGGAGTAATATCCCTAAAACTGTGAAAATAGACCTACTAGGGAATTGACAATTAGGCCTCCTAGTGAAATATAGACCAATTGGATTGGTAGAGAGTCTTGAAGTGTTGGGATGAGTTTAGAATGACCGAGGATGGGTCAAGAAGATTTATAGGAGTCTTGGTGAATGTGTGGAAAGATCCTAAGCATAGATTTGGCATTCTAGGAGGAGTTCAAGTGGAGAAACCTAGGTATTTGGAGGACTAATTAGATTAGTCAATCCTAGAAACTTTGGAATCTTCCAAAGACCAAATATACCTTGGAGGAGAATTTGGTAGTGAGGGTCTTGGAGATCCTAATTGAGAGAAGATTCAACAAAGAACAACCATTGGATGGTTGGGTTAGACCAAGGAGCATCTTGAAGTGAGGAAGAACTCTAGAGTACCAAACTTGCTGCATTAGTCTATATTTTATTCTCCACAACTTGGTGGAATCAAAATTTAATTTTGAGCATTATAAAATTTTGGAAGGTTTTAAAAAAAAATAAGTATAATACATTTTAACTTGTGGAAAACTCAAATTCTAAAGCAACAATAAACACTACATTTTATTTAAGATTTACGTCTATTCCACTTTTCCATAAAATAGTTAAAATTCTTAAGTGAAGCAATAGCCATATAATCAACTATAAATAATAGGAATTTGAATAACCTTATAAACTTCAATACCTTTATAATGGTATACCTAGAGCCATATAATTTATTACACTAATCTTTCATTTTTTGACAACATCTCTAACTCTATGAATGCTTATAAAGCATCAATTTTCAAGTGAACACATAAATCTGACTATAATTGTAGATATTCAATTTTCTCATTTACTACCATGACTTTTTTTTAAATATCGAGCAGGCGATTAAAAATACCTCAAAACTTCCTTCAAATACATATCAAAATTTTGTTTACATTAACGCTTTAAATGTCCTTTCTCAAATCAAATACAAAGTGAATCCCTAATTTAATGCAAAATTACAAATATTTCTTAAGGTCTCAAAACAAACTTTGAACAAATGAAAACCATTGATACAACATAGGTTACAATTGGTGATTTTCCAGTTCCTCCCATCTCCCACAATAGGGTAATCTATAATCTTCTATGATCAGTAGATACCTGTTGAATGAGGTTGATCATGGAGGCTCACCTCCCAACCTATTCCTTTACAAGGATACCCTCGAGCTTGGGGATCCAAATTGGAATGGGGAACAAACAAACACAACTTGCAAGAAGACACTCACAAGACTCACAAGAAAGAAAGCTTCCCAAAATAGGTTTGAACAGGAGGAAGGCCTCCAAGAGGCCTTCCTAAAAATAGGGGTAGTGGTAGACCTCATAGTAGGAGAATGCCAAGTATCAAAAATGAAAACACAAGCCACGCATGGACTTGGATTGAACATCTACACAAGATGCAGTCATGAAATAACCTCCTTATGCCCCCAGGTGCCTTTAGGCCCTACTTGGCATCATGGGTATCATGAAACCCCATGTTTTTCCCTCCACACATGGAAGACTCTACACTAAACTGGAATCATTTCCTACTACCCCCTTCAAGGTTACTTTTCCCTCTCAAGGGTGAGTGTGCCTTGAAGATACCCATTCAAAAATAAACACAAAGTAAACACTACAAAATTAACACCAAATATTTCAACTTTGAAAATAACTTTAAAAAAAATACATAGGAATCCATTAATGGAGTTTCAATCTCAAGAAAAACAAGAAACCATGGAATCTACTTCTAAATAATACCAAAATTTATCCAAGCTAAGATGAGTTGAAGATTGGTGATGAGCTATCCTTCCTAATTCTCCTTCTCCAAAAGCTCCTTCAAAACTGAAATTTGTCTCTAAGGGTAGAGAGTGGGTGAACACTCAACTCATCCTACATCCTTCCCTAAATAGGAAAACCTCCAAAAATATCAAGGATTAACCTAAAGGTGAGGTGACCCTAACCATCCCTAACTACCCACTTGCCTTAACTCTCCATGGGTGGAGTCAAATGAAACTTGGGAAGAAGATAGAGGTTAACCAAGGTTACACTCTTCAAAATTCGCTCAAGTCTGAAAATGACAATTTAGAGGAGAAATAAATGATTTTAGAGGCTTGTTAATGAATTAAAATGACCCCTAACCCCTAGGGTACCAATTTGGGTATCTAAAACTGACCCTAGTTACCTTCTGGGAGCCCAAAAGACCCTCCTAAACTACCCCTGAAGTTAATCCACAGATTTCTAAGTCAAGTTGACTATCTAGAAACTTCTAACCTTGGGGTAAGCTTGGGTACTACTCATAGGTATCCTTAGTTAACCCTATACTAAACCATGGTTCCCTTTACTAGCCATGTCAACATTAAATTGCAACAATTACCAAATTTGGCACAATGAATTAAAACAAAAGACATGGCTTATTCACATTAACAATTACTAATCTAAATACACACATGCAAACCACATTTATGAATAAAACACAGATACAAAGAGGTCCATGTTTGTTTTTATAAAAAAGACCTTGGAATGAATGAAATATCACATAGGTTCCAATACTGGGTCCCCGATTTAGATACATGGTCAACTTTACCTGCACACTCATTGCACACATCAGTAGGTCCAAAACAACATGATATGAAAACATAACACAACATCAATAATATACATGCATATAAACCATATTTTTATTAGAACTGAAATAACATAGCATCGGTTTCCTAAACCAAATTCATCATATTACATTCATACATTTAAACCCATATAAGACATCATCATAAATTGAAACTGAATCAAAACATAAAGCATCTCAAGTGTATCATGATTACATAATCAGGTACTAAATACATAACATAGGATTCGACAAATCCTTAAATACATAAAAGTCTCCAATAGTCAAAGTATGTCAAAGCATAAACTACTGAAAGCATGACTAATAAGTAGTGAAACTATGACAGTCTAATGCAGGTCTCACATAATTACAAATGAATTGACTAAATCATTCAACATCTTCCAAAAATTGTTAAATATCCCACTAAAATCATTTGACACCCCATGCATAAACATGTTACCACATGTCTCCATCTGGGGAATGACATGTTGCCAATGTTTTATAAGAACAATAGTTTGATTCATGAAAACATGAATTAAATAGCATGTAAATATTGCATATGAAAGAAATGGCAATGTTGTTATTTCTATATTTGGAAGACTATGATTATTGACAAGTAAATGAAAACAATGTTTTGTATGACTCTTAAGAATGCATACATTGAATAGAAACAAATTAACAGTACTTTGATTTATGAAAACAACAACCCATTTTCCAACATTAACTCTTCATGAAATTATAGTAGTGAAAAAACTCAAATCCCCTAATTACAAAACATTAAAACTTTTAATTATAAAATAAATTATCTGTGGGCCTGCTATAATTTACCACTTTAGTGCTAGGAAGATTCTTTCATAGAAATAATTCAACATCTTCCAAAAAACATTCAACATCCCATTATAATCATTTGATGCCCTTTTATAAACACCTCAACACCTTTCTTCATGTGGGGAATGACACATTGTCAATGCTTCATTAAGAACGGTAGTTTAATTTAAGAAAAAATGAATTAAATAGTATGTAAATATTGCATTATGGAAATGACTGAAGGAATTATATTTTTCAATTAGTATACACAAGGAAAAACATGATCTGCACCATCAGTTTACACTACACTGATAGACAGGGTACAACACTACCCGATGCCAAGGTTACCCGACAAACACTGTTCATTATTATCTGATGACAAAAAGGTAAATGGAACCCAAAGAGTAACTATAGGGAACCTAACGAATAGTTCAACAAAAGAATGCTGACAGACTTTCAGTTCAACCCGATGACCAAGAACTGACAGTCACTTACATCCCACAAAAAGTGGATCTGACTTTCCACATCAGATAAATCACTGAAGTTGTATTTATAGCTTCTTGATCTACTTTTAAATCCATTATGTGCGAAGGAAGAAATGTATTTAATATTGTTTTAATTAGTTTTATTGTTTTAAAACATGCAAACTAAAGATCAAGGTCAAGTTGTAAACCTTGGATCTAAGAGTTAACATTGTAATGCGTGATTCCAAGATAGGTCAAATAGTTGTGTAAATAGGTGCTCAATCTATTGTAAAAATTTGTTGTTCAATGAATATTGTAGCCATGAAGAGAATCTAGAAACCAGACAAGAGAATTCATGTAGAAGGACAGAAAAAGAATCAAATCAGTTTAAAGAACAAGAACACAAGCTACTGACGAGCAGAGAAAAGGTATTCATCAGTCACTCAAGGTGATATTATTATTCTGAGAGCTTTAATGGATCTGTAATCAGCAATATTAGATTGCATACAATCAGGTCAACATTTGTAATCATTCTAACAAGTGTAGTACGCATAAGAAATCCTTTCAAGAAAGGTGGACTTAACAGTCTTATTGTAAATCTCTTTACCAAGTGCACACTCAAATTAGTGTTTCTAAAGCTCTTAACAGAGTAGATCTTAATTGGTCTCCACCTTAATACTCCTAACAAGGTAGATCATCAGAAGTGATCAATTGTAAGACTTTACCGGCTCCCTTCCATTCTGCAGATAGTGAAGTTTTGTGGGTGCCATCCCCACCGTAGTTTTTACTTTCTAACAGGATTTTTCTGTGATATCATATCTTGTGTTATGTGTTTATTACTTTCATGAATGTTTCTATGAATGTTGAAAACTATTAAATATTATGAATGAACAATACATGCATTAGAAATAACAACAGTAATGGTTAGTAATACAGTAATGAATGATTACTAATGATGAATGGTGAAAAGTGTTAAAAATTTTAGAGGTACTGATTCACCCCTCCCCTCTCAGTACTACTTCCTGTTAATTCCAAAAATTGGTATCAGAGCTAAGTTTCTTCTTGAAGAATATTAAAAGGTTAAGAGCAAAGATCATACAATGGAGAAGTACAAACTTGATAAGAATATTGAGAATAAAAAGCTTGAGATACAGATGTCCTATGAATAGTATAAAGAAGCAAGAATCAGCATGAGACAGCTTTTGGATGAGAGGAAAGGTATGGCTACCTGAAGTAATGAAAAAGATTATCAAGAAGAAGAAATCCCAGATTTATTTGAATCTTCAAGACCAAATGCAAGTAATATATCAGATACATCAGAAGAGAACATCATAAATTTGAAAGAGATCAATCAACATCTGATAGAGAAAATAAAGATGCTGCAAATCAGACAAGAAAACCAAATGGTAAGAATGATTGATGTGATGAGTTATGCTAGACAAGCTGAGATAGAAAGAACACTTGCCATTGATGATAGAAGGAAGATCACTGAGAAACTACAAGAAAAGGAACTAGAAATTCAAAGACGTGTTGATCATCACCATGATCTTACAAATCAAATTATTCTTATGAGTCAAGAAGAAAACAGAATAAATGTGGAACTCATTGAAAGAATAAAGATTAACGATGAACTTAGAGAAGAGAATGAGAAACTAAAGCATCAGGTTAGAATTCAGCAACACCATAATGAAGTTATCAGAAAGGCTAAAGAGAGGAATAAGAGAATGGATAATTTTCTTGAAGGACAATGAACAGTCAACAAAAACAACAGTTTAGGCTTTACCAAAAATGGAGAATCATCAAATCAAGCCAATCCAAAGAATGTCTATGAAAATCCAAGACCAAGAAAGATTACATGCAAGCACTGTGGAAATCAAGGCCACACAGCAAATGTATACAGAGGTCAAATGAAAGGTATTCCTAAATCTACATCTTCATTCATAGGATTTTGTTATAAATGTAACAAGAAAGGACATAAGGCTTATGAATGCAAGACTAAGATAGAACAGCCAAAGAAGGAAACCTACATGGACAAATACTATCCTACATGCAAGATGAATGGGCACACATCTAAAGAATGCTGGAAAAAGAAAAGACAAGCATGGAAGCCTAAAGGTCAAGAAATCCCTTATCAACCAAAGAGAATTAGTAATCAATATGTATGGGATTACAATACTTGGAAAAACTATACAACATGTGGTAGATATGGTTACATAGCTACAAAATGCATGAGAGCATGGACCAAAAGTTCTAGAGGCTGGTTAAACCCTAGAATGGCATGCTTACACTATCATAAAGTAGGCCATCTCAAGAAAGATTGCGAAGACCGAATGACAGAAACAAGAACATATCCCAATGGAAATACCATTGAAGATAGCCAGAGGGCTAGAGATAAAATGTGGAGAAAAGCTTCAAGCAATGATGAAGCTGGACCAAGCAATGCAAATGGTGACACCCCATCCAATGGATCCAGTGACATCACCACCCCCACTTGAGCTGAACAAGTACGTATGGAACTGCATTATACCAAGTCATATTCTACATCAGTTCCATTATACAAATTGTTAGATAGTCAAAATTTGTATAATAAAGATGCATATTATGTTACTTGTTCCAATTATGAGAAAGCAACCCCATTGGTATACACATACCAGAAATCATTGGTGAACAAATTGGATAAGTTATTTTACACTTACCTAAAATTGTTGGTCAACACATAAAGTGGCTAAGTTGCCAATGTAACCCGACACCCATCGGTAAGAAAGGAAAGTTACAAGTTGTCACGATAGAATACCGATATCCGTCAGTAAAAGAAACATTGTTAACAACTATCCCAGGCAACTCAACATCACCAATGATGATTTTGAAAGTCTTCCCGACGGACTCCATATTTATGACCCAATGAGTCGTTGAAGCATTTATTGCTGACCTAGGGAAAAATTCTATAAATAGATGATGGGACAACTTCATTTTGCACCCGTGATTTCAAGAGAAAGCAGAGCGACAATCATAGCGATTGAAAAGAAGAAAGTAGAGAGTCATCAAATTGATCCAAGCACACAGCAAACATATCTTTCACCACCATTACAGATCGAAGTAAGTACTAAGGACACCAAAAACACTTTATCATTATTTTCAAGAAAGACCTAAAACTTGAGAAATAATGGCAACCACCTTAAGAACCGCTAAGATCAAGAATGATAAACAGAATGTGGTTAAGTTAATTAAGAATAGCACATGTAGAGCCCAAATATAAGATATGCCCAGAGATTGCATCGCAACCCGATGAAATTGACACGTTCTCTAAAATTCCACCTAGGGTTTGCTCATAGAAGATGTTAGGTCTTATATCCACTACAAAATTGCTGAGATAGGTGATATTGAGATGGATGAAGCTTATAAGAAGCTCTATGATGCCAAAGGAAACCTGAAGGAAGAACACAAACACTTGGAAGTCAAAGGGTTAACTAATTCCCTACATTTCCTGAGGACTTCAAAACCAACTAGATCAGGTTGGTTCTTAGCAGATTGCACAACCAGAAGTTGTGGTTGGATCAACCCAAACAAATCACCAAGGATTTCCTTCATGTTGTCACTAGTTATCCGATAACCGACAAGCCTAGGGTACACAAGCATCCATCTAGGCTAGAAGTAACAAAAATCACAAAAGAAAAATGGGACAACAAAGGTCTGAAAGTAAACACCATCACTGACGAGCAACTAAGGTTCGGTGCATGTGTGATTGGTTATAAAATCTTTCAAGCAAGAAGGTTGAACAACATATCTACAACATTAGTAAGCATGACTGACAAGATTGTAACCAAGGGCATACAGATGGATCTATGTGAGATCCTGTTAAAACAACTTGATGAGAACATGAACACAATAAGGTCTACAAAGACTAGCACATGTAAGTTCGACTCACTTATCATGTGTATCTTTTTCTATTTTCAAGGATATTTTCCTTCAGTAGGAAAAGTAAAATGGGACACTACCAAACCGGTAACACAACAGATTAGTGAACTGATTAAATCACTAGGGGACAATTTTGAATCTGTTATGTCTGCTTACTTCCTTGAGTTCAAGGAAAAGATGACGGAAAGAACTAGGATTCCTGAGCAACTGATAGAAAAGAATAAGGATGAAATATGTTTTATGGTAGATACTAATTTCACCCACATAAAACCAGTTGTACCAAGGATAGCTTGGTTATTGCCATTAGATTATGAAATAAATATTGATCAAGCTACAAATGCAATTTATGCATTAATCAATGAGCCTATTGACAGCAAACAACCTAGGTTTGGAACCTATGAATAGGCCAAATCAAAGATAAAATGAGGCCTATAAATCAAGAAGACTGTTAATAAGAAAGACAAAATGGTCAAGAATCATAAAAAGATTCTATCGGTTACAGAGGAGGAACAGGAACAACCAGAGGAAATCGATGAACAAGGCACCATCGGTGAGGGACAACAAGAATAGAAATCAGATTCTAAAGGAGACTGAATCTGATACACCTCCACCTCCACCTCCTACAAAGAAGCAGAGGACAAGAAGTCAAACTGCAAAAATTGACACTACCCCTCTTAAGAAAGGTCAAGTAAGGACCTATAAGAGGAAGCAGCCAGCAAAGAAAACAAAGAAAAAAACTGTGAAAACAACACCTCCAAAGAAGAGGAAAAGGTTGGTTAGGAAAAAGGCTGACATAGAGGATACTAAAGATGATGAGCCTGTTGTAGTAAAGAATAATTACATGAATCAAACAATTGATGAAGTTGTTGAATCCATTGTTGCATCTGGCACAATGCATGACAAAAGAATCATACAATGGGATACACTAAAACTAGAAGACCAAAAAAAAATACAAGATGCAATTATAAGGTCAATGGTCAAGCACAAATATGTACCAGCTAAATTTGTAAATCAAATACCCAAGGAGCTCAGTAATAGAATATCACAATAGTCGTCATATGCTCTTTAGACCAAAAGAGAAGCAAGGGAGAGTGTAATTGTAAAACTCATGCCTCCTAAATCCAAAATTGAAGAAATCAAAGAAATTATGAAGAAGCATTCAGGTAAATTTGTAGCCAAAATAAGGGCATACAGAGTACTAGAGGAAAAATTCATAGAGCTAAACATAATGACAAAAACAAAATGGAGACAACTCCTGGATCTACCGGAAGATTCAACAAGTGGTGAGAGTCAGTTACTTCTCACCAACACACCTCATAGAGAGGAGGAGAAAGAAAATACAAGTCCTCAACACATTGCTTTGGACAATAGTGAATAAATGGAGCCAAATGATTTGGACAATGTAATGGATGATCTTGA
>MU225370.1:381905-405949 GCA_018584345.1 Thuja plicata
TGTAATCAGCAATATTAGATTGCATACAATCAGGTCAACATTTGTAATCATTCTAACAAGTGTAGTACGCATAAGAAATCCTTTCAAGAAAGGTGGACTTAACAGTCTTATTGTAAATCTCTTTACCGAGTGCACACTCAAATCAGTATTTCTAATGCTCTTAACATAGTAGATCTTAATCCGTCTCCACCTTAATACTCCTAACAGGGTAGATCATCAGAAGTGATCAATTGTAAGACTTTACTGGCTCCCTTCCATTCTGCAGATAGTGAAGTTTTGTGGGTGCCATCCCCACTGCAGTTTTTACTTCCTAACATGAGTTTTTTGCGATATCATATCTTGTGTTATGTGTTTATTACTTTCATGAATGTTTCTATGAATTTTGCAAACTATTAAATATTATGAATGAACAATACATGCATAATAAATAACAACAGTAATGGTCGGTAATATAGTAATGAATGATTACTAATGATGAATGGTGAAAAGTGTTAAAAATTTTAGAGGTACTCATTCACCCCTCCCCTCTCAGTACTACTTCCCATTAATTCCAACAATTGGTATCAGAGCTAAGTTTCTTCTTGAAAAATATTAAAATCATAAGAGAAAAGATCATACAATGGAGAAGTACAAACTTGATAAGAATATTGAGAATAAAAAGCTTGAGATACAAATGTTCTATGAACAGTATAAAGAAGTAAGAATCAACATGAGATAGCTGATGGATGAGAGGAAAGGTATGGCTACCCGGAGTAATGAAAATGATTATCAAGAAGAAGAGATCCCAAATTTCATTGAATCTTCAAGACCAAATGCAAGTAATATATCAGATACATCAGAAGAGAACATCACAAATCTGAAAGAGATCAATCAACATCTGATAGAGAAAATAAAGATGCTGAAAATTAGACAAGAACACCAAATGGTAAGAATGATTGATGTGATGAGTTCTGCTAGACAAGTTGAGACATAAAGAACACTTGCCATTGATGACAGAAGGAAGATCACTGAGAAACTACAAGAAAAGAAACTAGAAATTCAAAGACATGCTGAGCATCACCATGATCTTACAAATCAAATTATTCTTATGAGTCAAGAAGAAAATAGAATAAATGTGGAACTCATTGAAAGAATACAGATTATCGGTGAACTTAGAGAAGAGAATGAGAAACTGAAGCCTTAGGTTAGAATTTAGCAACAACATAATGAAGTTATCAGAAAGGCTAAAGATAGCAATAAGAGAATGCATAATTTTCTTGAAGGACAATGAAGAGTCAACAAAAACAACAGTTTAGGCTTTACTGAAAATGGAGAATCATCAAATCAAGCCAATCCAAAGAATGTCTATGAAAATCCAAGACCAAGAAAGAATACATGCAAGCACTATGGAAATCAAGGCCACACATCAAATGTATGTAGAGGTAAAATGAAAGGTATTCCTAAATCTACATCTTCATTCATAGGATTCTGTTATAAATGTAACAAGAAAGGACATAAGGCTTATGAATGCAAGACTAAGATAGAATAGCCAAAGAAGGAAACCTACATGGACAAATACTATCCTACATGCAAGATGAATGGGCACACATCTGAAGAATGCTGGAAAAAGAAAAGACAAGCATGGAAGCCTAAAGGTCAAGAAATCCCTTATCAACCAAAGAGAATTAGTAATCAATGTGTATGGGATTACAATACTTGGACAAACTGTACAACATGTGGTAGATATGGTCACATAGCTGCAAAATGCATGAGAGCATGGACCAAAAGGTCTAGAGGATAGTCAAACCATGGAATGGCATGCTTACACTATCATAAAGTAGGTCATCTCAAGAAATATTGCAAAGACTGAATGATATAAGAAACAAGAACAAATCCCAATGGACATACCATTGAAGATATCCAAAGGGCTAGAGATAAAATGTGGAGAAAAGCTTCAAGCAATGGTGAAGTTGGACCAAGCAATGCAAATGGTGACACCCCATCCAATGGATCTAGTGACATCACCACCCCCACTTGCGCTGACCAAGTACGTATAGAACTGCATTATACCAAGTCATATTCTGCATTAGTTCCATTATACAAATTGTTAGATAGTCAAAATTTGCATAATAAAGATGCATATTATGTTACTTGTTCCAATTATGAGAAAGCAACCTCGTTGGTATACACATACCAAAAATCATTGGTGAACAAAGTGGATAAGTTATTTTACACTTACCAGAAATTGTCGGTCAACACATAAAGTGGCTAAGTTGCCAATGTAACCCGACACCTGTTGGTAAGAAAGGAAAGTTAGAAGTTGTCACGATAGAATATCGATATCTGTCGGTAAAATAAACATTGTTAACAACTGTCCTAAGCAACTCAACATCACCAATGATGATTTTGAAAGTCTTCCCGACGGACTCCGTCTTTATGACCCAACGAGTCATTGAAGCATTTATTGCTGACTTAGGGAAAAATTCTATAAATAGATGATGGGACAACTTCATTTTACACCCGCAATTTCAAGAGAAAGTAGAGCGACAAGCATAGAGATTGAAAAGTAGAAAGAAGAGAGTCATCAAATTGATCCAAGCACACATCAAACAGATCTTTCACAACCATTACAGATCAAATTAAGTACTGAGGACACCAAAAACACTTTATCATTATTTTGAAGAAAGCCCTAAAACTTGGGAAATAATGGCAACCACCTCAAGAACCGCTAAGATCAAGAATGATGAATTGAATTTCATTAAGTTAATTAAGATCAACATGTGTAGAGCCCAAATATAAGATATGCATAGAGATTGCATCACAACTCAATGAAACCGGCTCATTGTCTAAAATTCCACCTAGGGTTTTCTCATAGAAGACATTACGTCTTATATAGATTGCAAAATTGCTGAGATAGGTGATCTTGAGATGGATGAAGCTTTGTGATGCTGAAGGAAACCTGAAGGAAGAACACAAAAACTTGGAAGTCAAAGGGTTAGCTAATTCCCTACATTTCCCAAGGACTTCAAAACCAACTGGATCAGGTTGGTTCTTAGTAGATTGCACAACCAGAAGTTGTGGTTGGATCAACCCAAACAAATCACCAAGGATGTCCTTCATGTTATCACTGGCTATCTGATAACCGACAAGCCTAGGGTACACAAGCATCCATCCAGGCCAGATGTAACAAAAATCACAAAAGAAGAATGGGACAATAGAGGTCTAAAAGTAAACACCATCACTGACGAGGAAATAAGGTTTGGTGCATGTGTGATTGGTTATAAAATCTTTCAAGCAAGCAGGTTGAACAACATATCTGCAACATCAGTAAGCATGACTTACAAGATTGTAACCAAGGGCATACAGATGGATCTATGTGAGATCCTGTTAAAATAACTTGATGAGAACATGAACACAATAAGGTCTACAAAGACTAGTACATGTAAGTTTGGCTCACTTATCATGTGTATCTTTTTATATTTTCAAGAATACTTTCCTTCAGTAGGAAAAGTAAAATGGGACACTACCAAACCGGTAACACAATAGATTAGTGAGCTGATTAAATCACTAGGGGACAATTTTGAATCTATTATGTCTGCTGACTTCCTTGAGTTCAAGGAAAAGATGATGGAAAGAACTAGGATTCCTGAGCAACTGATAGAAAATCATAAGGATGAAATGTGTTTTATGGTAGATACTGATTTCACCCACATAAAACCAGTTGTACCAAGGATAGCTTGGTTATCGCCATTAGATTATGAAATAAATATTGATCAAGCTACAAATGCAATTGATGTATTAATCAATGATCCTATTGACAGCAAACAACCTAGGTTTGGAACCTATGAAGAGGCCAAATCAAAGATAAAACAAGGCCTATTAATCAAGAAGACTGTCAATAAGAAAGACAAAATGGTCAAGAACCTTAAAAAGATTCTATTGGTTACAGAGGACGAACAGGAACAACCAGAGGAAATTGATGAACAAGGCACCATTAGTGAGGGACAAGAAGAATAGAAATCAGATTTTGAGGAGACTAAATCTGATACACCTCCACCTCCTACAAAGAAGTAGAGGACAAGAAGTAAAACTGCCAAAATCAACACTACCCCTCTTAAGAAAGGTCGAGTAAGGACCTATAAGAGGAAGCAGCCAGCAAAGAAAACCAAGAAACAAATTGTGAAAACAACACCTCTAAAGAAGAGGAAAAGGTTGGTTAGGACAAAGGCTGACATAGAGGATACTAAAGATGATGAGCCTAATGTAGTAAAGAAGAATTATAGGAATCAAACAATTGATGAAGCTGCTAAATTCATTGTTGCATCTGGCACAATGCATGACAAAAGAATCATACAATAGGATACATTGAAACTAGAAGACCAGAAAAAAATACAAGATGCAATTATAAGGTCAATGGTCAAGCACAAATATGTACCAGCTAAATTTGTAAATCAAATACCCAAGGAGCTCGGTAATAGAATATCACAATAGTCATCATATGCTCTTTAGACCAAAAGAGAAGCAAGGGAGAGGGTACTTATAAAAATCATGCCTCCTGAATCCAAAATTGAAGAAATCAAAGAAATTATGAAGAAGCATTCAGGTAAATTTGCAGCCAAAATAAGGGCATACATAGTACTAGAGGAAAACTTCATAGAGCTGGACACAATGATTGAAACAAAATGGAGACAACTTCTGGATCTACCGAAAGATTCAACAAGTGGTGAGAGTCAGTTACTTCTCACCAACACACCTCATAGAGAGGAGGAGAAAGAAAATACAAGTTCTCAACACATTGCTTTGGACAATAGTGAATAAATGGAGCCAATTGATTTGGACAATGTAATGGATGATCTTGACATTCAAGACATCACACATTATGACTCTGATAAAGATCCAAAGAAAAATGATGATGTAATATTCATTACACTCAAGGATCAACAACAACAAGATTTAAAGACTTCATATGATAAATATATGAATGTTGCTGATGAAACATGGCAACATACATCAGTCATGGACTTAATTGAAATAGACCCTGCAGAGGAGATACAAAAAGATGAGTATGTCATTGCTAAAAAGGCTCAAGCCGACGAGCAAGACACCACTATAGACACAGCCGAAGCTACCACTCAAAGCAACATGCCAGTATTAATGAAGGAAATCAATATATTGGAGGTAAATACTACAGAGGACACAAGAACACCTAAGGAGAAGGGTGATGGAGAAGTAAAAGAAACCACAGATACTAAAAAGGACATAACTGCAGAGCAAGCTACAATTGATGATCAAAAAGATGAATCTACTGATCAAAATAAAGAAGAAACACAATAGGTAGAGGAGGACAAGCAGAAAGAGAAAATTGAAGAAGAAAAGAAGGATGAGATGGAAAAGAAATTAGAAGAAAAATCTGCAGAGACACCCAAGGTTGAAGGAGAGACATCTTCACCAAACCGACAGGTGCACCCCGATCTGAAGACACAAGAAGCATTTTCTACAAAGCCTTCACCAAGAGCTTCAGAGAGAACAAATGAACTAGAAATGGTTGTTCATACATCTTCATCTCCACAAATATCAAAGAAGAAGAAAAACAAGCATTAGAATCCAGTAACTCTGGATGAAATCATTAAGATACCAGTTTGTGATCCGAGGACATTGGATCCAAATGAATTGACCAAATATGCAAGACTCTGTGAGAGGAAGGCCATGTAAGATAAACTAAAGAAAGAAACAAAAGAGGCCAAGTTACTAGAAGTAGCAAGAGGAATACTTCAGAAAATAACACCTGATGTAGAAATTAATCAGACCACCCCAATGCTCGATCAATTGGTGGTACTCACACATGCAATAAAATCTAAGAATATAGATACTGAGAAGGTCATGGAAGAAAGAATTGAATAGAAATATGAGTTCAAGCTAGCTGAGAAAATAAGCCAGGAAGTGGCATTGAAAAAGGTAAAGCTTTTTGAATTGGTAAACACAATTGATCCAATCATTTGAGAAGCTATTACTTTGATATAGAAATAGTGCACACTTGATCAACTCACACAGGAGTATACCGACAGGATAGCACAAATAGAAGTTGATCTTATAAAGAGTGCACAAAGTCTCAAAAATAATGAAGAAGCAATAAAATTGCACAATGAGCAAATCAAATAGGCTCGAAAATTGAGACAGGACATACAGATTGCAGAGACTAAATACAGAGATGAGGTAAATGAGCTCCAAGCTCAAATTTTATCGACACTTTCACTACTGAAACAACATGTGAAAGAGGCAAATACATTAATCACCACCTTGGAAATGTCTGTCCTAGACAACATTTATGATATGCATGCAAGGCTATAGCTACAACACATGGAACTAGAATGACTGAAAGAAAAATGGGAGAAAATTCTCGAAGACATCAAGACAACCCATTCCCACATACTTGACACATTGTAAGTTACACATTTTTGTCATAATTTTGGCATATTATAAGTTGTACATTTTTGTCATGAGTATCAAAAAAAGGGGGAAATTGATATGCTCACTCACCTTAGTTAAAAGGAGGAAATAATATGTATAGTAAAAGAAAGGGGAAATAATATGTACATACAAAGCACAGAACAGAGAAGCAAGTGTACATGTACATATATACTTATACTATATTGATGCATACAGTTAGGGGGAGTCATATGATGAAAAGGATATAGACATGGTGTACATACTAAACACTTTAGTATTATGCACATATCATTTTTTGATACTAATATCAAAGGGGGAGATTGAAGGCATTATATTTTTCCATTAGTATACACAAGGAAAAACATGATCTGCACCATCAATTTACACTACACTGATAGACAGGGCACAACACTACCTGATGCCAAGGTTACCTGACAAACACTGTTTAGTATTATCCGATGACAAAAAGGTAAATGGAACCTGATGAGTAACAACAGGGAACCTGATGAACAGTTCAACAAAGGAATGCCGACAGACTTTCAGTTCAACCTGACGACCAAGAATCAATAGTCAGTTACATCCCGCAAAAAAAGGATCTAACTTTCCACGTCAGATAAATCACTGAAGTTGTATTTATATCTTCTTGATTTACTTTTAAATCTATTATGTGTGGAGGAATCAATGTATTTAATATTGTTGTAATTAGTTTTACTATTTTAAAACATGCAAACTAAAGATCAAGGTCAAGTTGTAAACCTTGGATCTAAGAGTTAACATTGTAATGCGTGATTCCAAGATAGGTCAAATACTTGTATAAATATGTGCTCAATCTATTGTAAAAATTTGTTGTTCAATGAATATTGTAGCAATGGAGAGCATCTAGAAACTAGACAAGAGAATTCATGCAGAAGGATAGAAAAAGAATCAAATTAGTTTAAAGAACAAGAACACGGGCTACCGAGGAGTAGAGAAAAGGTATTCATCAATCACTTAAGGTGATATTATTATTCTGAGAGCTTTAATGGATCTTTAATCAGCAATCTTAGATTGCATACAGTCAGGTCAACACTTGTACTCATTCTAACAAGTGGAGTATGCATAAGAAATCCTTTAAAGAAAGGTGGACTTAACAGTCTTATTGTAAATCTCTTAAATGAGTGCACACTCAAATAAGTGTTGCTAAAGCTCTTAACAGAGTAGATCTTAACCGGTCTCCACCTTAATACTCCTAACTGGGTAGATCATCATAAGTGATCAATTGTAAGCCTTTACCAGCTCCCTTCCATTCTGTAGATAGTGAAGTTTTATGGGTGCCATCCCCACCATTGTTTTTACTTCCTAATAGGAGTTTTATATGATATCATATCTTGTGTTATGTGTTTATTACTTTCATGAATGTTTCTATGAATGTTGCAAAGTATTAAAGATTATGAATGAACAATACATGCATAAGAAAGAACAAAAGTAATGGTCGGTAATACAGTAATGAATGATTACAAATGATGAATAGTGAAAAGTGTTAAAAAATTTAGAGGTACTGGTTCACCCCTCCCCTCTTAGTACTACTTCCCATTAATTCCAATAAATGACAAGGTTGTAGTTTCTAAATTTTGACTTTTGTAATTGTTAATAGTTGACTGAAAATAACCTAAATTGTATGCCTCTTAGTAATATATAGAGTGAACACATACATATGAGTAGAATTTTGATCTATGAAATATGAATTAAATAGTATCCTAAGGTACCAACCTAGACAAGTTCTCTAACATCAAGTAATGTGCAAATGATGTCTTGGCTCTAAAATGTGCAGAGGATATTTAGTGCAAACGGAGAGAATTTGCAATGAAAATGATATTGGAAATTCCCTCTTATAAAATTATTTGAATGTGGAAATAAATGCATTGATTTGTTGTTCATTTTGAGTTTTTAATAGAGAGGGAAAGAATCAATTATTTCATCTTGCACTTACTTGCCATTTATTTTTTCATTTTTACGATGTCTTCAACAATTCAGTTTTATATTTGATTGTTTCCTTTGTTTATTTGTTTATTTTTGAGCCTTACACTAGCTACTGTATGTCTATGTACTAGTAAAAGTTGGAGTAAATACATGAATATGTGATAGGATGTGCGGGAGAATGTGCATATTAGAGTACATAAAGTTTATAATTATTTTATTATAACATATAATGCACCAATAGTTGTAAGGATGTGTGGGGGAATGTGCATATAAGAGAACATAAAGGTTATAATTGTTTTTTATTGTAACATAAAATGCATCAATAGATGTACATATTTGTACTTAAATAGAATATATTATGAGTTTTGGGCCACTTGTTTATGGTGCTATTTATAAACATTAAAGTGATTTTTTGAGTAAAAATATAAGAAAATTCCTTCAACTTGGTGTGTATTATAAACATAAATATACTAGTATCTATTCACTTGTATTTTTCAACTAAACATAATATAGTGAACGATTATTGGTGTATGATGCATTTATGTATTGGGTAGTTTGTGTAGTAATTATTGGATAACTAATTAAATTTATTTTGGGGGTAAAGTGTGTGTGGAGTGTATGGATAATAGTTAATGTTTGATTACTGGTGTTCTTACCCTAGTAGTGGTTGGTGTTCCACCATGTAAAAAGAGAGTGGAAAATTGAAATGGCCTAGGTCAAACTCTAGTTTAGGAATTAACTTTGAAATTGGGATGAAATGTACTTGAAAGGAAATTTTCTTGATATATAGTGTATCATCTTAAAATGGAAGCACTTCCATGTTAATAACCTTTAGCCCTCCTTAGGGGGTTTTTTATCCATCATCATATTGTCCCCTCATTTATGCACCCTCTCCTACTTCTGTGTCTATTTAGGACCCTGATTGGGCCTCTCTGGGCACCATCCATCCCATCTGGCCTATTTTCTACGGATTCTGACCCCCTGGGTCAAGTTCAACCTTGATCTTCACCTAGGTCAAAGTCATCCTTGACTTTGACCCAGGTCCCCCTTTCAAGTTTGAAAGTTTGTCGGTTGTTAGAGGTCATCAAAAGTTCATTTCCCACTTCCAGGTCAGCTATTTTGGGTTCCAAAGTGATGATTCCTAAATTATATTTAATATAGGTCCTCTTATAGGGATATAGGTCTAATTTGAGTTTAATTCTCCTATTTAGGCCTCTCTAGAAGATTTTTCCCTAGTTTCATATATATAAGGAAGCCTTCTCCTCTCATTTTCTCTAAGTGAAGTCTAGGTGATAAAAAAGTGAGCTCTAAATACAAAGGTGATAAAGAAGCAAAAATTTCAAGTATCCATTATTCTACATGTTTTCAAGTCTTTAAAGTGTTTAAGTCTTCTTCCCAAGCATTCAAGTTCTCCATTCAAGATCAAGGATTCAGGCTTTCAAGCCTTTGAAGGGATTTGGTTCAAGCATTCAAGATTCATCATTCAAGCCCTAGATCTATCCATCATGGTGGTTTGATCTTCCTTCATGATCCTTTGTGCATCCTCAAGACTCATTCATTCTCTCTTCAAGGTGGATTCCAAGCATACAATCATGGAGGTTTATGGTTTCTAATATTGAGTCCAAGCTTTCATATTTGCATACTTATTTACATTCGAAATACATTTGCATATCTATTGAATGTCATAGCTTCATTATTAGATCTATTTCTACTACTTGCTAGCATTCTTTATTTCAATTATTTATTTCAAGGTTAATTCCTAAATCAGGGTTTGACTAAGGCAAACCCCTCCCCCCCAATAAAAAAATCCATTTTTCTTGTAGGTACAGGTTCGGAACAGCGGGTCAGAGTGCAGATTTGGATTCCCTTTTCGGCAAACTTTCAGGATTTGGAAACATATTTTCAGTCAGAGACTTTTTAGGTCGATTCTTCCCTAGTTCAGAATCAGAAATTCTGGGTCAATGGTGACATTGACTTGAGGGTCAAAATCAAAACTATGTCAGAACAACAAAATATTTCTAGGTTTTGTTCATTTCTGCGTTTCTGTTCCAAATCTAGTCTCAGATTTTCTAGAAACTGAGTGTAGCTCCCCAAAAATGGAATTCTTCAAATCTATAACATTTCAAGGTTATTCTTTTTCTCCTATACATTTCAATTAAAGTTCTTAATCTTTCTAAATCTATCACACATTATTTTCTATAAATGGGAATTTAAGATCTTCCTCTTTCCACTTATTTCCAAATGGTTGATTTATTTATGTATTGATCCTTCCTTTGGGGTTAATCAATTTGGATCCTTCATTTGTGTATCTAAGGATAAAGGGGGAACCTCTTATCTAACCCCTACATTTAAAATACACATTCCATTTCTTATGTCACATTTTATATCCCACATTTTCCTATAACCATATATATTTTCTTCTATACAATTTGGTGAACCCGCGATAGACAACTCTTTCTTTTTGGTGTTAGATTTGCATCTTGTGTTAGATCTTGCATGCATATTAAATTATTTTTCTCTTATGCTCTTGCATTTTAAAACAAAAAAATCTACATACTCCTAAAAATATAAAAACATTTCTTGCATTTCATTCACTATGAAGATCTTTAAGATGCTTTGGGGTATGGTTATTTTTCTCATTATGCTTCTTTTAGAATCTCTTTATAGTAATTATAATGTATATGAAAGTATCATCCATTTCATCATGTTTTTTGATCTTCTTGTTTCACTTTCTTATGCTATCTTGAGATTAACTAATACTAGTCTTCCTACTTTCAAAACTTCCATCAAGGATTTGTGTAGTGTACTTATTTCTCTTTTGGATTATGTGAAGAATTGGGTAGATGATACCCCATCTACTAATCTTCCTAATCCTAATCCTATCATTCCTAATCTAGTTCCTAATCCTCCTAATCCTAATCCTATCATGCCTAATCCAATTCCTAATAATGCTATTCCTATTTCTCCATCTTCAATCCCTAGTTCTTCCCACACTTATGATGGGGCTCAAGCTAGGGTTCATGATACCGATGCTCGAGAATTCTTTCATTTACCTTCCCTTTCTTATCTGATCCATGATGATATTAAAGGGAAAAAAAAAGAAACCTCTTCTAAACCTATCATACCACCATACACAACATTTTATCATGAACAACATAACCAATCACCTCATGTAGAAGCTTTGCAAGATATGTACACTACCAGATATACTATGGTGGATAAACAAGGCTATAAGGGTTTAGGGCTTGGTGTTAATGAACATGGCATTGAAAATTCAATTCATTCATCCCCTAAACAAGACATGCATGGTATAGGATTTTTGCCTCCTCCAATCAAGGTGGTTGATCTTAACCATCATCCTCCTCTTCATGTTCTTCTTCCAACACCTTCCTTAGATCACCTTGATACTCCTCAAGATGTGGCTAAGAAAGTGTATGTCCAGTTAATGAATTATAAGAAAGAAATCTTTAAACCCATACCAGAAAATGCTCTCTCTAAATACAAATGTCCTTTTCATTATAGTAATACACATTTACTTGTTGATTGTGTTCATTTCAAATTATATGTTAGAGAAGTTGCTTTAGGAGTTATATCTCATTCCCGTGTAGTATTACAATTTCTTCATAATTTTGATATAGGGCATTCCCCTCGTTCTTTTATAAGTTAGATCATATTTTTCCTCTTGTCTCTTCACTAGGGGGAAATAGGTATTTCCTTCCAATCTTCTAGAATCCATTATGCTCTTAGCATGTATTTTGTTTTGAGTTTAATTGGTTATTCTTTCTATGTTCTATCCTTATAATTTTGTATTATGATACATACTTCCTTCGCTCATAATCGCTCATGATATATTTTCTAGGAAATTTTTTTTGTAAATATATCTCTTTGCTATAACATATCTTCATATAATTTGGTATATCCCTTTCT
Organism: Thuja plicata; assembly: GCA_018584345.1. Lineage (NCBI taxonomy): Eukaryota > Viridiplantae > Streptophyta > Pinopsida > Cupressales > Cupressaceae > Thuja > Thuja plicata. The sequence continues at coordinate 394,218 of MU225370.1, forward strand.
TTCATCCCTGGGAAGCAAGGTATTTTCCTTCTTCCTCTATCTAAGGATATACTTTCCTTAGCTTAGTGGCATTTGTTTATTCTACAACATTATTTCCTTATAAAGATTTATGTTTTGAGCTATGGATACCCTCTTATATGAGAGGTGATAGGCCTAGGTCATCACCTCTTCTTTATTTTTCAAATTATGTTTTTTTATAAACTCTTTCCCTTGCTTTGGGTTAGAGTTTGAGTCCTTCATTCTGAGATTCCTCTTCCTCTTGATCGCAGGGGGCTTGATGATAAAATATTTGGTCCCTCTTTTCTTTAGAAGATGACATTTTATCCTAAGCACTCCTCTATGGTGGGGGTCTTTCTGATAATATCTCTTCCTCTTTGAGGATACTTTTTCCATATGTGACATATCCATTTCATGATTACCTATGCTCTTAGAGGTAAGGGTCAATACTCTTTGCTAAGGACATAGTGTATATTTGTTAAACTAGATATCTCCTTACCTTGTGAAGAAGGTATCATCTTTCTCTTCCTTATCATGTCTAATGGGTAGTCATGATAAGGAGGGGGGAATATATAGGGTCTCCCTTATACTATAGTTTACATTGTACAACATGCTAAATCCTTGGAAGGTAAAGCACATAAGTTGCTAAATCCTAAAGAGACACACATTTTTATTTTTATTTTTTGGTAAATCCTTGGAAGGTAATGCACATAAGTTGCTAAACCATGAAGAGATACAAATTTTACAATATTCTAAATCCTGAAAAGACATGCATTTTATATTCCATAGTGATACAAGAATGTCGATCTATGGATATTCCAAAAGTTGTCAGAAGACTCATTACAATTACAAAGCACAGTTTATGGGTGAACCTATTGGGCTCTCCCTCCTTGGTGATTCATAGTAAGGCGGGCATATTACTAGGTGAGGTAGTCACTTTATCTTTCCTCTCTTTCTCTTTCATGCTAGTAGGATTAGATCAAGAAGCTATGTTATCTATAGTGTTGCTCTTGCCTTGCTTATGTAGTCATGTATGTTTTCTATGATTAATTGCTCTTTACTTTCATATCTTTATGCATGTATGTTGAATTAGAATCCTTGGTCTGGGTTCTCATTTCCTTGACTAAGTGATGCTCTACCTCGTTGCAATCCACCAGAGTCTTTCTTCTAACTTTACCGTGAGTATGTTCGATTTCCATACTCCCGCTAAAGTGGGTGCTTAAAGTATCATCTTAAAATGGAATCACTTCCATGTTAAGAATGTTTAGCCCTCCTTAGGGGGTGTTTTTATCCATCATCATATTTTCACCTCATTTATGCACCCTCTCCTACTTATGTGTCTATTTAGGACCCTGATTGGGCCTCTTTGGGCACCATCCATCCCATCTAGCATATTTTCCAGGGATTCTGACCCCCTGGGTCAAGGTTGACCTTGACCTTGACCTAGGTAAAGGTTGACCTTGACCTTGACCTAGCTCAAAGTTGACCTCAACTTTGACCCAGGTCCCCCTTCCAAGTTTGAAAGTTTGTCGGCTGTCGGAGGTCATTAAAAGTTCATTTACCACTTTTGGGCTGACTGTTTTGGGTTTCGAAGTGATGATTCTTAAATTATATTTAATATAGGTCCTCTTCTAGGGATATAGGTCTAATTGGAGTTTAATTCTCCTATGTAGGCCTCTCTAGAAGATTGTGCCCTAGTTTCATATATAAGGAAGCCTTCTCCTCTCATTTTCTCTAAGTGAAGTCTAGGTGATAAAAAAAGTGAGCTCTAAATACAAAAGTGATAAAGAAGAAAAAATTTCAAGAATCCATTGTTCTACATGTTTTCAAGCCTTTAAAGTGTTCAAGTATTCTTCCCAAGCATTGAAGATCAAGTATTCAAGCTTTAAAGCCTTTTAAGGGATTTGGTTCAAGCATTCAAGATTCATCATTCAAGCCCTAGATCTATCCATCATGGAGGTTTGATCTTCCTTCAAGATCCTTTATGCATCCTCAAGACTCATTCATTCTCTCTTTAAGGTGGATTCCAAGCATACAATCATGGAGGTTTATGGTTTCTAATATTGAGTCCAAGCTTTCATATTTGCATACTTATTTACATTCAAAATACATTTGTATATCTATTGAATATCATAGCTTCATTATTAGATCTATTTCTACTACTTTCTAGCATTATTTATTTCAATTATTGATTTCAAGGTTAATTCCTAAATTAGGGTTTGACTAAGGCAAACCCCTCCCCCAAAAAAAACAAATCCATTTTTCTTGTAGGTACAGGTTTGGAATAGTAGATTGGAGTGTAGATTTGGATACCCTTTTCGGTAAAATTTTGAGATCCAAAAATAGATTTTCAGTCAGAGAATTTTTAGGTCAATTCTGCCCTAGGTCAGAATTAGAAATTCTGGGTCAATGGTGACATTGACTTGAGGGTCAAAATCGGAACTATGTTAGAACAGAAAAAGATTTCTGGGTTTTGTTCATTTTTGCATTTCTATTCCAGATTCGGTCTCAGATTTTCCAGAAACTGAATGTAGACCCCCCAAAATAGAATTCTTCAGATCTATAACATTTGAAGGTTAGTATTTTCCTCCTATCCATTTCAATTAAAGTTCTTAATCTTTCTAAATCTATCAAACATTCTTTTCTATAAACGGGAATTTAAGATCTTCCTCTTTCCGCTTATTTACAAATGGTTGATTCATTTATGCATTGATCTTTCCTTTGGGTTTAATTAATTTGGATTTTTCATTTGTGTATCTAAGGATAAAAGGGGAACCTCTTATATACCCCCTACATTTCAAATACACATTCTATTTCTTATGTCACATTTTATATCCCACATTTTCCTATAACCATATATATTGTCTTCTATACATATAGTAGAGGCTAGATTTGAGAATTATGAATTTAGTATACCTTGATGATGCAAATTCTCTTCAAATTTTATCACAAGTGCTGATAAAATAGCACAACTCCAAAAAATCCTACAGTAAAATTATCAAAGAAATTCTTGCATGAATATTGTTGAAGAACTGAAATGAAGAATATGGTAGGATGAGATGCCTTGAATACTTGTAAACTTTCTCTTGAAGAGTTCAAATATGAAGTTGTAGTTGGGAGATCTAATTGACTTGAGATGATCTACTGTGGATCTCAAAATGAGGGAGGGTACCTTACTTTTATACATCCCTTAGCCATTTTGGGGTGAAAACTTGAAGGAAGATAATGTGGGTTAAAAATCCCAGATAAAAAAGTAATTGTTATACAATTTCTATTTGGGTGCAAATATTGGGCAAAAGGGTTAACAATTCAACCCATTCCCTCTGATACAATACCAAATTGGGACTTGTGGTCCTAATTGGAGAGAAAGTTTCAAAATTACATGTAGAAAAGTTAGGATGAACATAAACAATTGTGGAAGGTTGTACATGCTAAAAGAGGTCCTAGATAAGCAAGAAGTTGCATAGGCATACAATTTTTGATAGTACACAAACTATGCTAAATTTTGTGTGAAGTATTTAAATGTGGGGGGCAATTTTTTCCCCCAAATGTTCCTATTCATTTAGGTTGCATGCCTCTAACAAAGTCTCTTAAGAGACCTAAGAGAAAAAATGTCAAACTATCATAAAGCTATTCTTTAACCTCATGGAACGAATAAATATTCTATGTATAGACATATAATTAGATGTGGGATCCATCTATAATATACTCTCTTTTCTAAATCATGATTGTGGACCAAGCCAACAATAAATACAGTCTAGCAAAATAGATCATTTTTTGTACTATAAATGTGTCAATAGGAATTTTTTTATCTGTGCCTCATGGGGCCAATTAAACTATGTCAATACATTGGGCTTATAAATTGAATGATAGGGTAAGTCCTATTTCATTCTCCAAGTGTCTATAGCCATCCAGGCTTCATACATTCAACAAAGTCTGTTAAGAGACCTAAGAGAAAAGAATTATAAAACTATGATGAAGCAACTCTTAGACTTCGTGGGCCTACAAATTGTATTCTAGATCTTTAGCTATATTTTGGGTCCTTCTATAATAAACTCTCTTTTTAAAACTAATAATCATTTAAATGTGTCAATAATAATTGTAGTCGTCTAAAATGCATAACTTGAGAGGAATACAAATCTGGCAACAGGAAATATTTTTATTTTACACTTAATAAGGACAAGGTGACTATTACAACATATTGGGTGGGTGAGAAACTTCTAAGTGACAATCTATTTCATTCAAAAAATATTCTAATCCATCTGTATTGTATACTTCTAGTGAAGTCTCTTGAGAGACCTAAGAATAAAAAAAATAACAAACTGTGACAAAGTGATTCTCAGGATTTTATAAGGATAATATTTTTGGTTATATACCTATAGATACATGTGGGCTCTGTCTAAAATAATCTCTCTCAAATTTTTTAAATAATATATTTTTTCTTTTCCAACTATGAATGCAATCTTACACAATGTTTCATTGAGAGTTTTTGATTAGGGGAAAACTAGTTTTACAATGACCAGAAAACTAAGTTATACATCAAAAACAAACTTCATGTTCAAAAGATAAAACATATACCAAATAGATAGGAACTAGATGCTAGAAGGAAGAAAAATAGAGGGGAAAAAAAATCCCAAACTAACCTATAACATCTTAACTAAAGTATCATTTTTCCTAGTGATGTCCTCATTAATGCACATCACTTTCTTGACTATGTTGTCTAAAGGGGTCAAACCCTTGTTCTTGCTTCTCATCCTGGTAGTAAAACCAAACATAGTAGAGGTGATCCATATCTCGACCTCAAAATCCGTTTCTGCTACCATGTCTCTTTTCCTCTTCTTTACATGTGAATCCTCCTTTGGAAGGTTGTGAACAACATATTTTTCATTGAGTTTTATCAGACCTTCATGGTGTCTTTACTGATAGAAACAATCCTATTAAACTTGTCCTGAGCTGCCTTAATGTTATCTTCTAGCTTAAAAATTTTCTCTTCATGGTTGTTAGTAAACAGTTTTTTCCCAAGAGTTACTTTAAATAGGGAAAAATCTTTATAAACTAACTGTTTGAATTCCTAAAAAATGATAAGGAATTCTCTGCTTGATATTACTTTATGTTATACAAGGTGCAGCTACCTTTACTGAAAAGATAATCGTTAAATCCTCTTTTGAGGGAAAATCTTCCCAATGAGTATTTTACTGAAAATACTGAAAAGCTTGAATCAATTAACTCATGAATATAAAAATAATAAGTATACTAAAAAACCATTCAATTTTAATAACCAAAATCATCCACATGATTGGATATTAAAACTGAGAAATAGATGAGTGATTTAATTTCCTGTCTCGTAACCTTTAAACTCCAAAATAACAAGTTTCCTACGTGCAACAAAGAGAAATTAAACTTTCACAAGTAATTGATATCCACAAGAACATGAATCACTGCAGAGTAAACAATGGTATCTACTCCAGAAAGTTTAACATATAAAACTATAGAATTTTTATATTACTTTGCCACAACTCCAGAAAAATATATTCAAATTTTTAAAGAATAGAATACTTAAACAAAAGTAGTTCTGATTTAGCATCTATGGAGAGATGAACCTTTTTAGATGTCAGCTATTACATATTTATATCGATCGGGGCTGGATAACTGTATCCAAAATTACCCGGCCAGGAGTAAATAGTTTTTCAGTTAACATAACTGTGTTAAATGAATTGCAATAAAGGAAAATAACAAAGAAAGAAAAAAGAAACAACTATCCAACTAGCGGGATCCAAGTGTCACAAAGTATTTTCCACTCCAGCCACAATTCTTTCGGCTTTCCAGCTTTCATAGGCAGCGGTAAATGCAGAGATAATTGATTGATGAGGCAAGCCAATGTAGGCGATTCTCTATTTCTATACCTCATTCTCTTTCTTCAGATCTGTTATCTTTTCTTCATACATTTCCAAGTGTTTCTGGTTCATTATCAACATAGCTTCATTATGTGCGATATTTGAAAAATCCTACCTTACAGGTGCCTTTGATTCTTGAACTTCCAAAAACTTTTTCTATATCTCCTTAGTTACATCTTCAACAGGGGGCACGGAGTCACTATCTTCAACTGAGCAATTTTTGTAGAAAATTTTTAGATCTTCTTAGATTATTTCATCTACAAGCTTGAGACTAGATAAGATCTCCTTGATTTCTTCTACCCCTTGTATGAGCGCCTCATTTCACCACTCTATGCAATCTTTAATTACATAGAGTGTTTTATTGTCTAATCTAGCCACAGGGTATTCAGAGAGAAACCTTTGCAGTGCAAATTCTTGTATTTCCTCAATCCATAACACTTCCTTTACCTAATTGCTCCTTTCTTTTTCATATTCTTCTATGTTTTCCTCGATCTTCTTGATAATGGCAGTAGATTTCTTTCAGAGTTGTGTTGTAAAGCTTTACCTACTTCACTATTTCATCTAAGATGTATTGCAACCATTCCTCCAATGTCTTCGTAATAGCTTTGCACTTCTGCAGGTTGTCAAGGAATTGTTGATTGGCCGAAGATGTGACATCAATAATTTGAGACATTTGATTTAGAGGTTTAGGTTCTGGATGGAGGATGGCGTTGATGTACTGAGCCATGCTCTTTATCGCCTCTTTCATGTCTTGTTTATCTCGGGCATCCTTCCACACTCTGTCTGCGATCTTTTTGTTGGATGCTTCAAATATTTTCATGTCTACAGTCTGAATTCCTTTCCTGAGATCTATTTTAGACACTTGATAATCTTGAGGAGTAAGATCTGCATGCAGGGTGTCTTTAGGAGGCTTAGCAATTTCTGCTGACCAATGACCGATGTTTTTGTCAAAGTGAATTCTAGACTCTGTTCCAGCCTTTTTGACCTTCAAGGACTTCCCTAAACACTTGTTTACTAAGTCATCCATTGGCATTGAAAGAGGTACAACACTCCTCTTCCTTTCAATAGAGGTCTCTAACCATTTAGGCATGGTAGGTTCTTTACCAGGTGTGGGAGAAGTGTTGTTTAAAGCAAGGGCGTTCATCTGCAAATTTCCATCATCAACCACTTTTTGAGAATCTATCACGCTATCTGCCATAGTAGGACTGAGGTTTTTCTCTTTTGTGGTTGTAGTCTCAGAAAGATCCAACTCAATAGCTATTTTATCCTTGCCTTTATCTTATGCTACCCTTCTGCCTTTGGTATTTGAATGGGTGATTCTTCTGGTACTCACCACTTCTTGTTGAACTTGAAGTTGAATCTATGGCACAGCTGCTTCAACTTCAACTTTTGCAGAACATGCAATAGGATTACCAACACAAATATTAGGAGCAATATTTAGCTCTTGGCCAGAATTCTTTTGTTTGATTTTCAAGTGTTTTCTCAGGGTACTATGGGTGGCTGAGTGAGTTCCCTTTTTTTTCAACCAATCTTCAGTTTTTTTCAAAACTTCTGATGTATGGGAGAGCAAGTCATCTTCTTCCTTTTTGCTCCAATCAAGTTCAGGTATCGGTAGAGATTCAATCTATTTGACATAAAGGGGATCAACCACCTCTTCATTTTCATCCTCCTTTATTTTACTGGTGTTGAGGTTGACTTTGAACAACTGTATCTGACTCATAGTTAACCTTGACCACAACCTTCTCCTTATGTCCAATTCATCTAAACAATTAGCCCAGTAGTCCTCCAAGTGAGGAACATGGATAAGTGAAACTGCATGTCTAATATTATCCTTAGCAAAACCCATATAATCAAAATCTTTCCTTGCAAAATAGGGTTTGAGGCATAAATTGGACAATACTATCTTTGTCAATGTAGTTTGCTTGAAACTAGGGCATCTGTAGTGGCCAATTTCAATAGGAAAGTAGGTGACTTTTTAGTGGTTTCAAATGGGTTTATCACACAGACAAGTTACCTACAGATTTCAGACAAGATAATGCTAACGAGACAATAACGTGGCAACCTAAAAGGTTCTCCAGTGAAGCCTCTGACTCTGATATATGTGAACCTGGGAAACTGAGTGTAAAAGAAACCATAGATTTTAACGGCTTGCATGGATTCTTTAGAAAATCTACAATTTTCATGACCTTGCAGTTCAAAAACCAACCTCCCGAGAAACACATCATTTACTCTCCGAAACTCTTTGCAGGGCTCATCAAGCTGGAGGACTGTGTAATACTAGTAAATGGTTATTTCATCCATCCAGGGCTCATGAGGGAGACCTGCCGATTCTTTAGACGCAACTAGAATGTAGACCAAAAAGGAGGACAAGAAAAATGAGACAAAATTTCTTATGGCTAGTAAACCTTTATGCAAATCTTCGACTATTAAGTTGGCCCAGTCAATAAATTTCTCTCCTTCAACAATCTTCTGGATGAAGAAATACATCCAATTCTCCCAGTGAAAGGCATGATCATTTACTTTTACTCTATTCAAAAGCAGCACAATGTCAGAAATTTCTTTAATGAAATGCTCAATGGTTAATGGCTTGGGCAAACTTGAGCCTCCAAGGGTTGGTTTTAGGAGCCATGTTTGAGCTACGATAGAGTCATAGCTCTTCTTGTTCTCACTATATAAGCATTCAGCCTCATCAAATGTCCAAGGCTCATAGGGTTCTTTATGAGGAATCAGCAGTGCGGAACTGACACTATCCCTGTTTATTCTGGCTATCACTTCGCCCGTAGTCTTTTTGATACACCTAGTATTAGGTTCATAATGGTTTGCACATTCAATAACCAGCTCAGGGCATCCTATGGCTGATGGGAAAGTGGTGGCTTCAACTAACCCACTACTAGTTAGTTTTCGGTATATGGGCCCTGGTTGAACATTTTTAATCCACTCTAACATCTTGGGTAAGCTTACATTTACCAGGAAGGTATCCCAAATTTTAGGGAGAGAACTTAGTAAGCATGGTTTCTCAGGTTTTGGTAGCTTGGGCCTAAAGAGGGTCATGACTTCTCAAACAGAAAGATTTGCAGAAATAAAGAAAAATGAAAACACTTATAACCAAAACCAGGTGCAAGAAAAATGACAGAGAAATTTTTATAATGCACTCACCATTTTTAGCAAAGCCAAGCACTCCATCCCTTTTTCTTACCAGTTGACGCTTGGAATTCGAGAATGGCCAGATAAACAATGATACTAGAAAAGGAGGGCATTTTAAGGAGTAACTGCGGAAATATTAGGGTGGATATGGAGTGAGTTAGGAATTAATACCAGGCATACTGAATGTACTTGACAAGACTACTTTTGGTTAATACCCATCAAATCCGCATGCGGATTAACTTCTCATGACGTCAGCAGATTTCTATTTTTATTCTCCAAAAACTGACTATGCTTTACATGCATTTTCCTAGCTGTCACATTTATTGCCTTTCACATCTTTAGAACTGACAGGAGGTGGGACCCATTCTTTTTTTAAAGAAAAATGCGCCCATTTCTCTCAATAAAACACCTGCAAGAAAGAAAGAAAACTTCGTCAAAAAACAAACGGGGTTGAAGTTGAAATTGAAGTATAGTCACTTGACTCAACTTTGAATTCAACTTCAACTTTGCACAAGTTGGTTCAGACTGATGAGGAAAACCATTGACTTCATTGGGTGACAAAAATTGGATTGAACTTGAAGTTGAAGTATAGTTTTGGTTCAACTTCAACTTCAAGTTAACAGATTAGGATTTGGTTGATTTTGATAACGTATTGAAAATATGGGGTAACAATTGGCTCCAACTGGGGAATGAGACTATAAAGGATTAGAAATGAACTTGAGATCTCTGGTTCCGCATACCAACTTTAAACTGACTTCAACTAAAAGGGACACAAAAATGGAAAAGACACAACAAGGGACAAGCAAGGAACAAAGCAGGGAAAATGTGTATTTACAATGAAGGCAGCAAGGAAACTTAAAGCTGGAAAAGCTTAAGATCCTGTCCATTATAGGACAGGGGCAGATCATCACCATTAAAATCTTTCAGCTTGAATGCATTGGAACCTAACTCCTAAGAAATGACAAACGGGCCTTTCCATAGACTTTCAAATTTGGTGTGTGCTCCTCTAGGTTCTTTTCTTTTGTCCCAAAGTAACACCTGATCTCCTTCCATAAATTTTCAAGGTCTTGCTTTTCGATCAAAAATTCTTTTCGCCCTCGCCTGATGCTCTATAATATGGTCCACTAATTCTCTTCTTTCCTCTCAATCTTTTGAAGGTACAATATCCACTTTTTAGTAGAACTAGAAAACACCCCATCTTCTATTGCCTTTTGCAGATTTTTAGCAGCCAGCTCTAGAGGCAGTGACAACCATGTTAGGATTAGGATCACTGAGAGGGGGGGGGGGGGAATCAATGATCTATCNACTGAGAGGGGGGGGGGGTGAATCAATGATCTATCAATTAATACTTTTTCTTATTATCTAAATCTTTACTTCAATTCTTATGTACTAAACTTGAATATCAATGCAAGTAAGATAAATATACACAACACATAATACCATATATGATTATGGGGAAACCCAATGTAGGTGAAAACCCCAGTGGTAATTAGTACCCACAAATATTCTGTACTAGTGTCTTATGATCCTTGTTAGAAGATCCTTAACCATATTAGGAGTTGTCTTTACAATACATGAAGTACAGTGACCTTGTTAAGGGTCGTACCCTGTTAGGATTCTTTTACAATAACCCTATTAGGGGTGGTGGACTCACTATTCAAGGACTCACTATCCAAGAGCACACTTCTCAAGTGGTGAAGGCTACAACCTTCTGGATCTTCGATACACACTATATCTGCAAGGTGAACTGTTGTTGTGACACTGCTTGTCTGATCAGTTCCTTTTGTGTGTTGATGCTTTAACCTCTTGTAAAGCACTACAACAATCTTATCTTCACTCTAAAAGTTTCTACTTGAATATCTATATCATCAACATATGATAGATATATCTTTTTTGCTTTTACACTCTGCTCTGCTTTTCTTATCTCTGGCTTCCTCAACTTTTCCCATCATAAATGACCTTCTATAAGTACTTCTTCAAAGGATATGAACATGTCAGATTTAGGAAACCTTTTATCATGTGTCTTGATCACTTACATAACCATGCAACCCTTAATTAATTTGGCTTAACATTAATTATAATTGTTTTACTCAAACCGAACAGACACGTCTTTTCACACAGTCCACTTCACCAAAATAGTTCTAACTAATTATCTCAAATGAATAAAGTCAAGCACTTTTAACCATAGATTTTTAGGTCACTCACAATGAATAATATAAAGGTGCAAGTCCTGAGGATGATTGAAACTTCCACGCCAAAACAATCTCTGTCGGCTCTTTCCATGATCTTTGTCTTGTTCTGGCATTCACTGGCTGTACCTCTTCAACTAGCTATATATCCTTCATAATTGTAGATCTGATCATGCTCTCTTACACTTATAATTTAAACATACTCATAATCTTATCTTCAAAGGCACATATCATTTGGATAACAAATGAACACACGATAATCAAAACTATAACAGTTTGTTCCTTACTCTGTCCTATTTTCTGTACTTAGCCAATTTTTGATCTTCTGATAATATGTGTTGACTCCAAAAATTCATTTGACTTTGTTGCCATAATTAAAAAACTAAATAGAGTCATATACTTTAGTATAGTCAACTTTCCAACAATCTCCCCCTTTGTCATTAATGGCAACAAAGGAATATGGTGAAGTTACTATCTGTACTTTTATATAAAAACTCTCTATCTTATA
>MU225370.1:409073-422993 GCA_018584345.1 Thuja plicata
GGGGGGGGGGGGGGGGGTGAATCAGTGATCTATCAATTAATACTTTTTCTTATTATCTGAATATTTACTTAAATGCTTATGTACTGAACTTGAATATCAATGCAAGTAAGATAAATATACACAATACATAACAGAATATATGATTATGGTGAAACCCAATGTAGGTGAAAACCCTAGTGGGAATTAGTGCCCACAAATATTCTATACTAGTGTCTTATGATTTTTGTTAGAAGATCATTAACCCTGTTAGGAGTTGTCTTTACAATGCATGAAGTACAGTGACCTTGTTAAGGGTCGAACCCTATAAGGAGTATTTTAAAATAACCTTTTTAGGGGTGGTGGACTCACTATCCAAGTACTCACTGTCCAAGAGCACATTTATCAAGTGGTGAAGGCTACAACCTTCTAGATCTTTGATACACACTGTATCTGCAAGGTAAACTGCTGCTGTGACATTGCTTGTCTGATCAGTTCCTTTTGTGTGCTGATGCTTTAACCTCTTTTAAAACACTACAATAATCTTATCTTCACTCTGAAAGCTTCTACTTCAATATCTATATCATCAACATATGATAGATATATCTTTGCTACTTTTACACTCTGCTCTGCTTTTCTTATCTCTGGCTTCCACAACTTTTCCCATCACAAATGATCTTGTATAAGTACTTCCTCAAAGGATATGAACATGTTGGCTCTAGGAAACCTTTTAACATGTTTCTTGATCACTTACATAACCATGCAACCCTTCATTAAGTCAGATTAACATTAATTATAACTATTTTACTCAAACCGAACAGACATGTCTTTTCACACAGTTTGCTTCACCAAAATATTTCTAACTAATTATCTCGGATGAATCAAGTCATGCACTTTTAACCATAGATTTTTAGGTCACTCAAAATGAATAATCTAAAGGAACAAGTCCTAAGGATGAGTGCAACTTCCATGCCAAAAAAATCTCTGTCGGCTCTTTCCATGATCTCTGTTGTGTTCTGGCATTCACTGGCTGTACCTCTTCAACTGGCTGTATCTTCTTCATACTTGCAGATATGATCATTCTCTCTTAGACTTAGCATTTAAACATACTCATAAGCTTATCTTCAATGTAACATATCATTTTGATAACAAATCAACACACGCTAATCAAAACTATAACAGTCTATTCCTTGCTCTGTCCTATTTTCTTTACTTAGCCAATTTCTAATCTTCTGATAATGTGTGCTGACTCCAAAACTTCATATGACTTTGTTGCCATAAAGAAAACACTAAATAGAGTCATATACTTTAGTATAGTCAACTTTCTAACAAACTGTGCCTCAACTCCATAAACTAATTCGAAGGGAGTCATGCCAATAGCCCTCTTGGGAGAGGTTCTATCTGCCCAAAGTGCTTCATATATCTTTTTATGCCAGTCCCTTCCTCTTTCATCCACCAATTTTTTCATGATATTGATCAGATTTTTATTTGTGGATTTGGCCTGTCCGTTGCCTTGGTGAAAATAATCTGAGGCATGTGATAAACGAACACCATGGTCATAGTAGAATAATTGAATTTCTCTAGATGAAAAATTCTGAGCATTTTCAGTTACTATCTTGGTTGGCACCCCAAAGTGGGTCAGAATATTCTCTATTGAGAATTTACACACTACCTGTGACATCATAGCTCTAACAGGAATTGCCTCGACCCATTTGGTGAAGCAGTTCATGGTAGTGAGAATATGAGTGTGACCGACATTGGAGTTTGGGTTGATGGGGCCAATAAAGTCTAACCCCCACTGTTGGAAAGTTTCTTCTATAATCACTGGTTTCAAGGGGAGAGAAGCCAGATGTGGTTTGCCAGTAAAAAACTTGCACTTTTCACAATCACCTACCCATTTATAAGCAGATTTGAACATACCTGGCCAATAATAGCCGCTTCTTAGGATTTTAAAGGCCGTTACCGTGGAAGAAAAATGTCCTCCATAGGCTTCACTATGGAAGGTCTTGAGAAACTTCTCTTGTTGGTCTGTATCTACACATCTTAGAAACATTCCATCCAGACCTCTTTTGTATAGGATGTCATCAACAATCATGAACTTCTCTGCTCTCAGATGAAGACTTCTCCAGTCCTTTCCTTTCAAATGATCTGGACATTGCCCGTAAGTCAAAAAGTATGCTATGTATGAGAACCATTCATCTTTCAATCCAACTAACAAATAGCTAGGATAGGCTTCTTCTTCTCTATTCTGTACCATTAGTCTACAGAATCCTTGGCCTTGAACCAACTTAGAGGGTTTGATATCAATGTCAAACTCTTGCACCTTTGATACCCACGTGGCTCAGTTGTTTACAGCTACATCCTGTTGTGTGAGGATACTCTTGGCTGCTGTAGATGGGATGTAAACTACAGAATGTGAATGAAGGATATAGTACCAGAATAGCTTCACAACTTTCACAACAACAAAATCTTGTTTCTCAACTTGATAATAACGCAACTCACATTTTTTGAGAGGAATACTCATAAAAGAGATAGGTACTTCCTCATTCTTTTCATCTTTCTGAAGTAGGATTCTAGATACAGTGTGCTTTGATGCATAACAACACATTACAAAATCCTTCTTAAAATTTGGATGAAATAGGACAGGTGCTTTTTCAATAGCTTCTTTCACTTCTTCGAATTCTTTGACTACCAAATCATCCCATTTTAAATTTTGCTTTTCACTTAACAGCCTAGCCATAGGTGTTGTGGTTTCAGCAAAATCAGGTACAAATTTTCTGAGAAAGTTAATCTGACTGAAGAAAGATCTAATGCCATTATGGTTAACAGGAAGACAGAGCTGCTAAATTGCTCTTACTCTTTCTGGGTCAATCTTGATCCCTTCCTTGGAAACTATATGTCCTAATAGCTTCCCTTTAGTCACACCAAAGATCGACTTCTTTGGGTTTAGTGAGATTCCATGTTCTCAGCACTTTTGCAGTACTTCTCTTAGATCTTTCTAATGATTTCTTTGCTTCTTGGAGAAAACAGTCATATCATCAAGGTAGACTGTGATACTTTTATTCAGAAGATGTCCAAAGGTCGAATTCATCGCCCATTGGAAGGTTGCGCTGACATTTATTAACCCAAATGACATTCTCTGGTAAGCGAAGGTACCCCAAGGTGTTGTAAATGCCATCTTATGTTGGTCTTCCTCAGCAACTCCTATCTGATTATAGCTGGAGAATCCGTCAAGAAATGACATCATTTTTGAGTCGGCTACTATTTGGAGAATCTGATCCATTATGGGCAAAGAGAAGTTATCCTTTAGGCTTGCCTGATTTAGGTTTCTAAAGTCTATATAGATCCTTATCTCTCCACTTTTCTTCCTTATGGGTACTATGTTAGCTACCCATGTGGAATGGTGTATTGGAAAAATTATGTGAGCTTTGAGTATTTTATCAATTTCTTTGACTATTGCATCTGAAACCTTTGGGTTATAAGTCCTCAATTTCTTCCTAAAAGAAGAAATACCTGGCTTTAGAGTGATATGGTGTTTGAATTGACCTCCCCTGAATGTTTTCAAATCTTCATATGACCAGGCGAATACATCTATGTATTCTTTCAACAACTCTATGAATCATATTTTCTCACTTGTATCACAACAGGTTCCAAGATTCACCATCTTAGGATTGTCTTTATCTCCTAGGTTGACCTTCTCATAGTCACCACTTTCAACTTCTTTGGGAAATGAAGTTTGAGCTAGGAAAGCATCTTGCCTGTCGAAAAGCTTCTCAAGTTTGACTAGGCCTTTAGGTATCACATTACCTTTTAGTTGCATTATGCCTTCCTTCTCCTCTCCAACTGTATTAGGACAAAACTTCCTACATTATGACTCAGAGCCTTCAAAATAATTAGTGGAAAACTTCTCCATACTCTGTAAGAAAGAATTAATGTGAGTGTCATCTTTGAATACTTGCCATGAACTATTGTTGTCAGGGACGCTTGGCCTATGAATAATCTCAATAGTCTATTTATTAGTAATAAAGTTAGGATGATGAATTAGCAAAGAAGCCGACACTGCCAAGGAATCTACTCTAGCATTAAGCTCTCTAGGTACTGATTCGATAGAAAAAGCATCGAACTCTTCAAGTTCATCCCATACTTGATTTCTATAGTGCTTTAGTCTTTCATTTTTCACCAAGAACAACTTCTTGACTTGTTTTAATATTAACTCAGCATCTCCTCTTGCTTTTAGCAATTAGATATTCTTCTTTTTGCTTCTTCTAACCCTAATAGTAGGGCTTCATATTCAGCTGTATTGTTTGTATTTTCAAAAGCTAACTTAAAAGAAGGGAAGGTCTAACCTGAAGGGGAAATTAACACTATGTCGGCTCCTAAACCACTAGAGCAGCAGCTTCCATCAAACTCTAACACCCAAGGTGTGTCTACATCTTCTGACTACATACCTACTTCTTTAGTTTTAGACATAATCAAATAATTAGCAAAATCTGCTTCTAAATAGAGAATTTGAGACTTTGGGTCATCAGATGGGAAAAATGTGTACTTAGACTTAGCTTCGGGTAACAAGGTTACTTTTTCCCTCCCAATGGGTATGACAACTTGGGACCAATCCATCTTGACTTCTCCTCCCAGATCCTAATAGAAATTTCTACTAAGGAGCATACCGTAACTAGCAATGATATCTGCCACAAGGATGGTAAGCTTTATTCTCTTCTCAGGGAAAGCCGCCAAAGAGACTTGGGCATCTTTGATCTGACCTATTAGGGGTACCTGCTTGGAATCCATTGAATAGCACCTACCAAAAGTCTTGGTTAAAGGGAGGTCAAGGGCTTTAGCTACTGCAGCTGGCTTTACATTATCTGATGCCCCAGAATCTATGATACAATTGTTTAATTTAAAGACATGGAGAAATAGGGATACATAGAAGGGATCAGGTTTTTCTTTATAGTATGTTTCAGAGTTTATTTTGTTAGGCTGAATATGTTCTTCATGATAGTCTAGCTTCTTGATTTGAGTTTCTTCGCTAGAAGAAACTCTATTTGTCTACTTAGTAGATACATCAAGTGAAGATTGATGGACATACTCAACTAATTTGTTGAGTTCATTAGGATTCATTCTCAAGTATTCAGCAGGAGATATTTGTATTCTAGATATTTTGCAAAACTCAACTATATCAAATGATGAGTCAAGATCAGACCTTTTTAAAATTTGAGTCAGAGAAGACTGAGCTTGTGATGACTTACTTTCACCTTTGCCTCTGGCTTTAAAATCCTTTTCTTGAATGGGCAATGCAGTATTTTTGAATTGAGAATCTGCTTTAGCTCCCTTCTGTCCTCTAGTCAGCATTGAAGATGAAGATTCTCCCAATGTTAAAAGAATGTCACCGCCTCTATCTGAGTTAGATTCATACTCAAGGAAGTAACTCACAGAGTCGCCAGGTCCTTCAGAAGGTTCTTCTTCTATTATTACATTTTCTACGGCTACTTTTTCTGCTTCAAGCTGCTCATGCCTCACATTTTCTGTACATGTAGCCCCTTCATGATCACTAGTAAGGTGAAAAATGCACATGTTGGTTTTTCTAGGAGGGGGCTCAATTTGTAATCTCTGTTGACTAGGAAGAAGGTTAAATTGTCTCCCTTGATTAGGAGCATTTAGGGTGGGATATTTCCTTGGGATATCCTGATAAGGAAATGAAGCTTTAGGTAATGGGAGTTGTTTCTTTACTGCTATAAGATCATTTTCCAGTTTCTGAATTAGTGAATCATTTGAAGAAGAGGAAGATGTTGAAGCTTGAGAATTTGATATCTATACATCTTTCTTCCATTTTCCAGATATAATAAGATCATCCTCTAACTCTATGGCAAGAGTTTAGGATGCTCCAGGAGTAGCGAGATTGGCTCTTTTCAAAGGGAAAGTGACATCTGGGGGCATGGCATTTAAAAAGAAACCTTTTTGGTTTTCATCATTTGGTCGGTTAGTAGTGGGTATTTGATGCAAGGCTTTGTTGAATCTAGCTACAAATTCCCGCATGGGTATCTGTATTTCCTTCTTCATTTGGATAAGTTGAATGAGTAAAGAATTAGCATCATCGGCTGACTTGAATCTAGCTTCAAATGCAGTCTTCATAGTATCCCAAGAAGTGATAGAGGCATTAGGTAAATGGTGGAACCAGTCAGCCGCTGAGTTAGTCAAGGTCTGAATGAACAATCTTACAGTAACATCTTTTGTTGCTACCACCAAGACACCACATGCGGTATTAAAAGCATTTAGATGTTCTTCGGGAGACTTCTTTCCATCACCACTAAATCTGGGGAGGACTTTTCTTGCTCCTTTCGGTAATCTTCCCAAATTACCTTATAAATGTACAGGACCTACTGCGGCACCCCAGGGTTGATTTAGAGACATTCTTGGTTGTCTAAAATTAAGAGGAAGAATATTAATTATAGAGGGAATCAGAGTTCCAGGAATAATCAAAGATTGAATGGATGGCGATTGGTTGTCTCTTCTGGGAGGGGATGATGGTCTACTAGTGGTTTGAGATTTCTTTCTCCTCAAAGTATGATCAGGATTAAAGTGAATTCTTTCAAGATCTTCAAAATATTGATTAACTTGACCTGATAATCTGTTAGACCGAGTATACCTTTTCTCCGCCAGAGTGACAGGAAAACACTGTGAATTTCGATCAAATTAGTTATTTACACCAGCAACTCTTGCTACCACTACTTCTTCTTGTGCTGCTGGAATTCCCTCAACACTCTCAGCTATTTCTTCTTCCCTCTCTAATACCCATTGAACTTGGAGGTATTGTTGATTGCTGACTCGATTATCCCAAGCACAAGCATTAAGATCAGAGATAATGTCTTCTTGTGTATCAAGGAAACCTAGATTGGGTTGCAGAACAGGCACTTGATTATGATTAGGGAGAACCATTGTTTGAAACCATTGGACTATTAAGAATTTCTTAGGGAAAGGATTCTGCTCTGTTCAATCCCCAGTAGAGTCGCCAAAAACTATTAGTAAATAGTTTTTTCCCAAGAGTTACTTTGAATAGGGAAAAATCTTTATAAACTAACTGTTTGAATTCCTAAAAAAAGATAAGGAATTCTCTGCTTGATATTACTTTATGTTATGAAAGGTGCAGCTACCTATACTGAAAAGATAATCATTAAATCCTCTTTTGGGGGAAAATCTTCCCAATGAGTATTTTACTGAAAATACTAAATAGCTTGAATCAATTAACTCATGAATATAAAAAGTATACATAGACTGAAAAACCATTCGATTTTAATAACCAAAATCATCCACATGATTGGATATTAAAACTGAGAAATAGATGAGTGATTTAATTTCCTCTCTCATAACCTTTAAACTCCAAAACAACAAGTTTCCAACGTGCAACAAAGAGAAATTAAAATTTCACAAGTAATTAATATCCACAAGAACATGAATCACTGCAGAGTAAACAATAGTATCTACTCCAGAAAGTTTAAAATATAAAACTGTAGAATTTTTATATTACTTTGCCACAACTCTAGAAAAATATATTCAAAGTTTTAAAGAATAGAATACTTAAAAAAATTTAGTTCTAATTTAGCATCTATGGAGAGACAAACCTTTTTAGATGGCAGCTATTACATATTTATACCGATCAGGGCTGGATAACTGTATCCAAAATTACCTCGCCAGGAGTAAATAGTTTTTCGGTTAACATAACTATGTTAACTGAATTGCAATAAAGGAAAATAACAGAGACAGAAAAAAGAAACAACTATCCAACTAGCGGGATCCAAGTGTCATGAAGTATTGTCCATGCCAGCCGTGATTCTTTTGGCTTTCTAGGTTTCATGGTACGCGGTAAATGCAGAGATAACTGATTGATGAGGCAAGCCAATGTAGGCGATTCTCTATTTCTAGACCTCCTTCTCTTTCTTTAGATCTGTTATCTTTTCTTCATGCATTTCCAAGTGTTTCTGGTTAATTATCAGCATAGCTTAAGTATGTGCGATATTTGAAAAATCCTTCCTTACAGGTGCCTTTGATTCTTGAACTTCCTGAAACTTTTTCTGTATCTCCTTAATTACATCTTCAACATGGGGCACGGAGTCACTATCTTCACCTGAGCAATGTTTGTAGAAACATTTTAGATCTTCCTAGATTATTTAATCTATAAGCTTGAGACCAGATAAGATCTCCTTGATTTCTGCTACCCCTTGTATGAGCGCCTCATTTCGCCACTCTATGCAATCTTTAATTACATAGAATGTTTTATCATCTAATCCTCCCATAGGTTATTCATAGAGAAACCTTTGCAGTCCAAATTCTTGTATTTCCTCAATCCATAACACTTCCTTTACCCAATTGCTCCTTTCTTTTTCATATTCTTCTATGTTTCCCTTGACCTTCTTGATAATGGCAGTGGATTTCTTCAGATTTGTGTTGTAAAGCTTTACCTGCTTCACCATTTCATCTAAGATGTTTTGCAACCATTCCTCCAACGTCTTTGTAACAACTTTGCACTTCTACAGGTTGTCAAGGAATTGTTGATTAGCCAAAGATGTGACATCAAAAATTGCGGACATTTGATTTATTGGTTTAGGATCTAGATGGAGGATGGCATTGATGTACTGAGCCATGCTCTTCATCGCCTCTTTATGTCTTGTTTATCTCAGGCATCCTTCCACACTTTGTCTGAGATCTTTTTGTTGGATGCTTCAAATATTTTCATGTCTACAATCCGGCTTCCTTTCCCGAGATCTATTTTAGACACTTGATAATCTTGAGGAGAAAGATCTTCATGCAGGCTGTCTTGAGGAGGCTTATTAATTTCTACTGACCAATGACCGGTGTTTTTTTCAAAGTGAATTCTACACTCTGTTCTAGCCATTTTTTCCTTTGAGGACTTCCCTAAACACTTGCTTACTAAGTCGTCCATAGGCATTGAAAGAGGTACCACACTCCTCTTCCTTTCAACAGAGGTCTCTAACCATTTAGGTGTGGTAGGTTCTTTACCAGGTGTGGGAGAAGTGTTTTTTAAAGCAAGGGCGTTCATCTGCAAATTTCCATCATCAGCCACTTTTTGAGAATCTATCATGCTATCTGCCATAGTAGGACTGAGGTTTTGTTTTGTTGTGGTTGTAGTCTCAGAAAGATCAAACTGAATATTTATTTTATCCTTTCCTTTATCTTGTGCTACCCTTCTACCTTTGGTATTTGAATGGGTGATTCTTCTGGTACTCACCACTTCTTTTTGAACTTGAAGTTGAATCTGCGGCACAGCTGCTTCAACTTCAACTTTTGCAAAACCAGCAATAGGATTACCAACACAAATATTAGGAGCAATATTTAGCACTTAGCCAAAATTCTTTTGTTTGATTTTCAAGTGTTTTCTTGGGGTACTATGGGTGGCTGAGTGAGTTCCCTTTGTTTGCAACCAATCTTCAGTTCTTTTCAAAACTTCTGATGTATGGGAGAGCAAGTCATCTTCTTCCTTTTTGCTCCAATCAAGTTCAGGTATCGGTATAGATTCAATCTGTTTGACATAAAGGGGTTCAACCACCTCTTCATTTTCATCCTCCTTTATTCTACTGGTGCTGAGGTTGACTTTGAACAACTGTATCTGACTCATAGTTAACCTTGACCACAACCTTCTCCTTATCTCCAATTCATCTGAACAATTAGCCCAGTAGTCCTCTAGGTGACAAACATGGAAAAGTGAAACTGCATGTCTAATATTATCCTTAGCAAAACCCATATAATCAAAATCTTTCCTTGCAAAATAGGGTTTGAGGCATAAATTGGACAATACTGTCTTTGTCAATGTAGCTTGCTTGAAACTAGGGCATCTATATTGGCCAATTTCAATAGGAAAGATGAAAGTAGGTGACTTTTTAGTGGTTTCAGATGGGTCTATCGCACAGACAAGTTGCCTACAGATTTCAGACAAGATAATGTTATCGAGACAATAATGTGGCAACCTAAAAGGTTCTCTGGTGAAGCCTCTGACTCTGATATATGTGAACCTGGGAAATTGAGTGTAAAAGAAACCATAGATTTGAACAACTTGCATGGATTCTTCAGACAATCTGTAATTTTAATGATCTTGCAGTTTGGAAACCAACCTCCCAAGAAACACATCATTTACCCTCTGAAACTCTTTGCAAGGCTCATCAAGCTAAAGGATTGTGTAATACTGGTAAATGGTCATTTCATCCATCCAGGGATCATGAGGGAGACTTGCCCATTTTTTAGATGCAGCTAGAATGTAGACCAAAAAGGACGACAAGAAAAATGAGCCAAAACTGCTTAGGGATAGTAAACCTTTATGCAAACCTTCAGCTATTAAGTCGGCCCAGTCAATAAATTTCTCTCCTTCAAAAATCGTCTGGATGAAGAAATACATCCAATTCTCCCAGTGAAAGGCATGATCATTTCCTTTTACTCTATTCAAAAGCAGCACAATGTCGGCAATTTATTTAATAAAATGCTCAATGGTTAACGGCTTGGGCAACCTTGAGCCTCCAAGGGCCGGTTTTAGGAGCCATGTTTGAGCTACGATAGAGTCATAGCTCTTCTTGTTCTTGCTGTATAAGTGTTGGGTCTCATCAAATGTCCAAGGCTCATAGGGTTCTTTATGAGGAATCCGCAATGCTGAACTAACACTATCCCTATTTATTCTAGCTATCACTTCGCCCGTAGTCTTTTTGATACACCTGGTATTAGGGTCATAATGGTTTGCACATTCTATAACCAGCTCAGGGCATCCTATGGCTGATGGGAAAGTGGCGGCTTCAACTAACCCACTACTATTTAGTTTTCAGTATATGGGCCCTGGTTGAACGTTTTTAATCCACTCTAACATCTCAGGTAAGCTTACATTTACCAAGAAGGTATCCCAAATTTCAGGGAGAGAACTTAGTAAGCATGGTTTCTCAAGTTTTGGTAGCTTGGGCCTAAAGAGGTTCATGACTTCTCAAATAGAAAGGTTTTCAAAAATAAAGAAAAATGGAAACACTTCTAACCAAAACTAGGTGCAAGAAAAATGACAGAGAAATTTGTATAATGCACTCACCATTTTCAGCAAAGCCAAGCAATCCAGCCATTTTTCTTACCAGTTGACGCTTGGAATTCGAGAATGGCTCGATAAACAATGATACTAGAAAAGGAGGGCATTTTAAGGAGTAACTACAGAAATCTTAGGGCGGATATGGAGCGAGTTAAGGCATTAATACCAGGCATGCTGAATGTACTTGACAAGACTTCTTTTGGTTAATACCCATCAAATCCACATGTGGATTAACTTCTCATGATGTCAACAGATCTCTATTTTTATTCTCCAAAAACTGACTGTGCTTCGCATGCATTTTCCTAGCTATCACATTTATTGCCTTTCACATCTTTAGAACTAATAGGAGGTGGGACCCATTATTTTGTTTTAGAAAAATGCACCCATTTCTTTCAATAAAACACCTACGAGAAAGAAAGAAAACTTCGTTAGAAAACAAACGAGGTTGAAGTTGAAGTTGAAGTATAGTCACTTGACTCAACTTTGACTTCAACTTCAACTTTGCACAAGTTGGTTCAGACTGACGAGGAAAAACATTGACTTCATTGAGTGAAGAAAATTAGATTGAACTTGAAGTTGAAGTATAGTTTTGGTTCAACTTCAGCTTCAAGTTAATAGATTAGGATTTGGTTGATTTCGATAACGTATTGAAAATATGGGGTAACAATGGTCATGCTTGATACTATTGATACATTTGGCCAAAGTGTGGGTGTTTTCAATAATATCATACAGTTTCTGAATAGAGGGAGAGTGGTTCTTCAGATTATTAATCTTTGTAATAATCTAATGAAAAATAGCCTCCTAATTATGCAACAAATTTTTTACCAAGGTATTGATAGCAGAATAATCCAAAATGGAAGAACCCTTTTCCAATGGAGTGTCCTTACACAGATCTATGTAGGAGTAGTCACTTCATTCCCTTTCTCAATATAAACATAGTTTTGTAAAATAGGGGATTCATTCCCTTATCGTCATCCTTGACATCCTAAAGAACAAGGGACCTCTATTTTGGAGGTGACAGAGGATTTGAGTGGGAGGATTTTTTTAAATTCTTCAGAGAATGCTTAGTGATTTTGACCTTTCTTTTCTATTTTGTATCACTGGAAATGGCCTTGTTTCTATTTTTCTCTTTTTTGTCCAAAGAGTCAGGGATAACCTCAATGGAGGGATGGTAATCAGAGTCCTTATCCTCCAAAGACAACACTCTCTTATTCTAAGAGGGGGAAGGTGTATAAATACCAATTTTTACTTACCCTTTCCCTTATAAATATGGAAAACTTCATCTCCATCTGAATCAACATTCAGGTGATCAAAATATGTGTCCCCTTGGTGAAACCTCACTTTTTTCTTAAACTCAATAACAGTTTTATGAGGGGAAAATTTCTCCACATGGAGGACTTTAGCATGTTCCATAATCAACAAAAAAGACCCTCATGAATGATTGGAGAGGAGGGTTTTTTTTTATGCTACAACACTATGGTTAAGCTAAAAAACCAAATAGAACATAATAGAAATAACCTTTTCATGACAGAAATGATTCAAGATCAAAAAATGGTAGCTGAAAATACTACCAAACTTCCTATCTAAAGTGAGGTAACACATAATTACCTCAGTGATGTATGACTAGTGAAAACTTTAGTGGCGATTATTCGCCAATTGGCGAATGTCGCATGTCGGTGAGCAGGGAATTGGCAATTTTTTTTTCATATATTAGGTCGACCCTATCGACCGAAAACTATTAATATTGGGACCAATGCCCAGGCCCATCGCCCATCGCTTTATTTAATTTTCTACTTTTCTTACACATCATCACCAATGGAATCTAATTTTTGGTCCCTATAAATTTTGAAAATTCACCTATAATTTATACGCGGCCCAAATGGATGGCCTATATTCGCCAATAGTTTTATACATTTATATTTATAGGCCGCCCCAAATTTGCCTGGCATTTTGCATACGTGTGTCTTAACCTGACCCAAATTTGCCAACTTTATTAATCATTCCTTCATATTGGACAACCCATAATCGCCTCACAAATAATGCAAGATGTGTTAAAATGACGCGGGCTTTGTCAAATTTGTATACCTTGACCTAATACCTCCCGCCGAATTCACCAAATAAGGATAGTATAAAAACATTTGATCGATAGCAAAGTTTCAGACTGTTGAGTGCAACTACATACTGCATTGGCGAGTAGTGACTGCAATTTAATTTGAGGCAAAGGCAAGTGATACTTATTCTGTGACTCTGTAATTTTGAGTTCATTACTCTTTAGTGGTAACTGGTAACCAGTGTTCTAAGTTCATTACTATTTAGTCGTAATTGGTAACCAGTTAGGGAACACTAGTGACAGGGAGACCTCAGACATGATTTTAGGGCCAATATATCCAGAATCATATTTATATATATTATAGTCTATTGTCACTTCTTCAACAATTTAACATTTTTTTTTTGTAGTGGAAGTCGTTGGAGAATGGAAATGTCGATCAAAAATAAGGGTAAGGCTCCTGCAACTGGGAAAAGCCAAGAGAGGCCAGAAAAATGCAGAACTTTATCATCGTACTTTGGTCATGGTGTTGGAAATTTTTCTGTCCGAAATCGGGAAGCGGCTTCATCACAAGTAGATTTTGAAGATTCACAACCTGAAACTACATGACATATTGAAGAGGTAGGAGAACCTTATATCTCAGATCACAATGAACTTGAAGAGGATTTTCAGTTAAATACCCAGAGAAGCCATAATGATATAATCGACTTGGATGAGACTGAGAATGTTAGAGATGATGATGGTGCAGGGAAAAAGAAAAGAAAAAACAATTCAAAAAATGATCGGAAGTGGGAGTTGTCGAGGAATTTTCAAATAGAATGGGTGTCAAAGT
>MU225370.1:451757-464119 GCA_018584345.1 Thuja plicata
GGTACAATGACTTCGTACAACATAACTTTTTTTCTAAAATAGATATCAATGCGCTTCTTTCAAATTTGGTTTTGTAACATCCATATGGAGGGCATGCAATTGGTTTGATGACATTATCATGATTATTATATATTTTATAAACATTTGAAGTAGAGTCATCCATAATTTTGACATACCTTGACTGTGTAGCTAATAACTTCTTGTGTATTTATCAAAATTCAAATTTATTTTTTTTGATAGAAAGAAGACTCGAAGCCGGAGGGAACTATGATTTTTCAAAAAAAAATTTCTATTTTCTACTATTTTTCATTGAACGTCAAACCTGGAAGTTTATATTCTATAAAAAACCTACATCTGATGCATGTCAAAATACATAGACCTAATTAATTCAAAATTTGTCAAATCTATATTCGTTAGAAAGCTCATTCAGAGTACTTGTGAGATGAAAAAGAAGGTTTCCCTATTCTTCCATTTGAGCCCTGCACTTGAGTCCCAAAGCCATGAAAACTATATATTGTTGTTAGCCTTTGCAAATGGCCTCAATTTTGGGGGTTTCAATAGAAAGTAGTTTCATGATTTGGCTTTTCTCCAATGTTTAGCAAAGCACTTTAGATCGAAAGTGTTTAGTTTCTATGAAAATTCAAAGATGACTTTCGATAGAAACCTATGTCGGCCTGTTTGGTGCTGTTTCAGGTTCAGAACGATTACATATAACTAAATATATGTTTTTGTCATCTTGTTAATTCAAAAGTTGCAAAATACTTTGCAATTTAGAAAAAGAAGACAATTCTGCAACTTGTGATGGGAAATAAAAAGAGATGGCTAAATAAGAGTGCACGAAATTATTCAGAAGATACTGAACAAAAACTATGTGAAGAAGCTCGGGAAAGATATTATCATAATAAACAAGGTACATGTCTATATCTCTTTATCTCTCTCTCTGTCCATATTTTAAGTTGATGATTATGACTTGTCTTAATGAAACATGTAAGCATTATATTGCAATACCTAATTTGATAAAGAAGACTTAATTATATCTTTGTATGTAGGAAATTCTCAAGAAAAACAAGCTTATGAAGTTGGAGAAGGGTTATCGCAAGGTGAACAAGCCCAACCTTTAGAAGTTGGAGAAGGGTCATCGCAAGGTCAAAAGACTCAACAAGTAAAAACCTTTAGAATCCCAAACAAGTACACATCTCTCTCTCTCTCTCTCTCTCTGACTCTCCCTTACTGTCTCAATTTAGTCTCTTAGTAGTTAATTATGCATTTTGGGTGTTTCCCCTTAAGATGACCTATTAAGAGAATTTTTTATTTTATTTGCAGCCCAAGTACAAACAAAAAATGAGAATGTTAATCTAGCCCAAGAGTTGAAGAACAAAATTAATCGTAAAAGAATAGATCATTTAATTGAAATGGATGTGGAAAAATTGAGAGATTATGCTAAACAACCCATAAATACTACGAAGAGGGCATTGAATAAAAAGTCTAAGGAAATAATTGCACAGTTTGAGAATCTTGATACACTTGAAAAAACTCAACTATTATCAATTACACTTCTTAAAGATGAGATAAAAGAGTCATTAAAGTTGTTGGGTGTAGATGCAAGCTTGAAAAGGAAAAAAATGTCTAACGTACAAAAAAATATTGTTGAAAGTGTTAAGGAAGGTTTGCATTCCATTGGGAAAACAACTAGATTTGTAGATAAGTTTATTTCAAGAAGAGTGATACTAACATCTATTTTAAATAAAAACATGTCCCAAAAAAGACAAATTTCTTCACGTTCATCTCATATCGGGTACAGTAGGAAGACACTAGGACATTATTTGAAATGGAGAATCAACTTGGATGATACTACATTGGAAGGTAATTGGGCACTAATGTGTAGAGTTTTACGCTCTGATAGGATTATTGAAACAATTAGGAACTTGGTTATGACATTTTGGACTGATCATACTCATCCTTCACCAAATACAAGAGATGTTATCAAGAAGAGGACTGGACCTAAGGAGTATTTGCAGCACACAAAACATTGGTTGAACAACACACAACATGAATTGTATCTCTCATTTTGTAATTCAAATCCTGACATTAAGATTGGACAAACAATGTTTGAAAGATTAAAGCCATATTTTGTGAAGATAAATAAATCTTTTGAAACTTGTTGTTTTTGATATCATGTTGAATTTGATCTCTACTATCAAGGGTTTAGAAAGATGATAGAAGAACATGATAGTTGTCAATATGCTTTTCCAAAATGTCCAAGAAGATTCATAACATCAATCTTATGTAACAAATCAATTGATCATGAAATCCCTGAAATAGATTGCATAAGAGGAACTTGTCAAACATGCGGGGATTTGGCTAAATTTCCTTTGAGAGTTAAAGATACTGACATGATGAGGATGGTAAAATGTAAGTGTTACAAGTACATCAAGTCTGAAATGAAAGTTGGGAAAGAGTCAACAAGGTTGGAATATGTAGAGGAGGTGATACATGTTGCAACATTTATGGAGAATTTTTGTAAATTAATACAACTATATACGTGTCATGTTTTTTTTGCTAAATGGCAAGCAGAATAGTTTAAACTACTAAGAGAAACTTTTCCAGTTGGAACAATTTTATCGGTTGTTGACTTTGCAGAGAATTACTCTTTTGTTTCTCAAAAACAACTTCAAGCATAATACTACTATACAGATTAAGTCACTATCATGGTACATGTTTCTTATCGACATGCACACTTAGATTTGGATGGTGTTGAAAGTACATATCAAATAGGGGTCATAAAGAAAGAATATCACTTTTACATTAGTGATGATAAAGAGCATGACATACATTTTGTTGAGCATTGCTTTAAAATATTTTTTGGATATTTGGAAAACAAGGGCATCAAAATTGAAAAGCATTTTGTTTGGTCAGATGGATGCGCAAAAAAATTTAAATTAGCAAGCCCATTTTATGCACTATGTAGATATCATTGATACCAAGAGATACCACATCTTTGGAGTTTCTTTGAGAGTGGACATGGAAAGGGAGAGAATGATGGTGCAGGAGCCTGTATCAAACGTGCTTTAAGAAAGTATCAGTTGGGCTATCAGGGATATCATATAAATAATGCTCATGATGTAGTTGAGTGGTGCAAGACACATTTTGTGGTTCCAACTCAGGATCACACAACATCACATTTGGATTGAGTCATACCATTTAGAGTATTCTGGGATACATCAAGTATAAATGCAACATCACTTGTTTTGAAGTTTAAATTAATGTACATTCAACATGATGACATTAAGTTTTGCCATTAGTATACTTAAAAGGAAAAACATGATGAAGTTCATCAGTATAAGCATAACCGATAGATAGTAAGCATAACCGGTGGATAGCAAGTATACCCAACAGGACAAAATGTCTAACCTGAAAATACTAAGTATAGAAATTACCAACGATAAGCATAACTGATGATACAGTTTTGAGAACATCACCAATAGAGCAGAAAAGGCATACCTAATGAAAATTTCAAGTAAAGAACACCGACAGAGAAGAAAACTGACAGACTAACAGAGCAGCCTGACCATCAGAACCGACAGTCAGTCAAATAACCCGCAAAAAGTGGATCTGATTTTACACGTCAGATAAAACAATGTAATTCTATTTATAGAGTTTTTATTTGTTTTAAATCTTAAATTAAGGGTCAAGCAAGCATATTTTAAATGTTTTAAAGCATCCTAATGTATCTAAAACATATCTAACTAAAGATAAGGTCAAGTTATAAACCTTGGATCTAGAGTTAATTTGAAAAGCGTGATTCAAGAATAGAGCTAGAAACTAATATAAATAGATGTTCCATCATTAGTAATAACAAGGACTTGTAATCATTTGAAGAGTGATAGTAGCTATGGAGAGCATCTAAGAAGAAGAAGAGAATTCATGAAAAGTTCAGAAATAGATCACAATAGTTATCAAGAACACAGGAAGGCTACCAACGAGCAGAGACAAGGTATTACTCAATCAATCAAGGTGATTACATACATACATTGTAAGCTATACAGGATCTGTTATCAGCAATTAGAGATTTCATTCGCTATCATATCAACATTAATATTTTATTTGCATTCTAACAAGTGCATCACAATAGAAATCCTTTTCTAGAAGGTGGACTTAACAGTTCTTTGATAAATCTCTTAACAAAGTGCATGCCTAACGGTGTTGCTAAAGCTTCAAACGAAGTAGATCCTAACAGGTCTCCACTCTAATGCTCTTAACAGGGTAGATCATCAAAAGTGATCATTTGTAAGCCTTTACCGGCTCCCTTCTTATCTGCAGATAGTGAAGTTTTGTGGGTAGACATCCCCACCGCAGTTTTTACTTCCTAACATGAGTTTTTTGCGATATCATATCATGTGTTATGTGTTATTTGTTTTCATGAATGTTTCTTGAATGTGTCTACATATAAATAACTTATATTATGATCACACATACATAATCAAAGATGAATAGATAGATAGGTGTATACAAATCTGATGACACAAAGGTTAATGGGTCAATTACATAAAAAATTTAGAGGTACTGATTCACCCCTCCCCTCTTAGTACATCATTCCAATAATGCCAACAATTGGTATCAGAGCTAAGTCTCTTTCTTGAAAAGCTTAAATACTTAAGAATGATCAATTGAAAAGTACAGACTAGACAAGACCATTGAGAATGATCAATTGTAAATACAGATTTACTATGAGAAGTATAACGAGGCGAGAGTAAGAATGAGAAAGTTGCTTGATGAAAGAAAGATCATGGAAACTAGGCTTAATGAAAAATATTGTCAAGAAGAGGAGATCCCAGATTACTTCAAAAATTTTGAATCATCAATGAGAAAATCTTCAAACACATCAGTAGAAGAGATCACAAGTCTACAAGAAGTCAATCTACATCTGACAGAGCAAATCAAAATGCTGCAAATTGGTCAAGAAACTCAAATGGTAAAAATTATTGATGTCATGAATGATTCAAGAAAAGTTGAATCAGAGAGAACATTGGATATTGATGATAGGAGGAAAATAATAGAAAAGCTACAAGAAAAAGAATCAGAGATTCAAAGACTTACTAAACATCACCATGAGATTACCAACCAGATTATTCTTATGAGTCAAGAAGCAAACAGATTAAATACTAAACTCATTGAAAGAATACAGATCATCGGTGAGCTAAGGGAAGAAAATGAGAAACTAAAGCATGAAGTCAGAATTCAGAATCAACACAATGAATTGATCAAGAAAGTTGAAGATAGCAACAAAAGAATGGATTATTTCCTTGACGGTCAAAGAAGAGTCAACAACTAGACATGAATAGGTTACACTGACAATGGAGAGTCATCTAACCAATCAAATCAAAAGAATGTATATGCAACTCCAAGAACCAAGAAGCTGTCATGCAATCACTATGAAAAACCAGGCCACACCTCAAACATTTGCAGAAACAAAATGAAAGGTATTCCTCAATCACAATCTACTTTCATTGGTAATTGTTATAAATGTCACAAGCAAGGACAAAAGGCATATGAATTCAGATCCAAGGTAACAAATCCAAAGAAGGAAACCTATATGGACAAGTACTGTCCTACTTGCAAAATGAATGGACATACATATCAAGAATGTTGGAAAAAGAATAAGAAGGCATGGACACCAAAAGAACTTGATAATGACTACAAACCAACAAGAAAAGGTAACTCATATGTTTGGGACTATAACACATGGGTAAATTGCACAACATGTGGAAGGTATGGTCATATATCTGCTAACTGTATGAGAAAATGGACTAGAAAACCAAGAGGATGGTTCAATCCTAGAATGGCATGTTTAAATTGTTATAAAGTTGGACATGTGATAAAATATTGCTAAGATCGACTGACAGAAACAAGTACTTATCCCAATGGAAATACCATTGATGACATCAAGAAGATGAGAAACAAGATGTGGGTAAAAGCCACAAACACTGAAGGTGCTGGAACAAGCAATGCAATTGATGATGCCCCATCCAATGGATCTGGTGGCATCACCATTTCCAACAAAATTGCACAAGTAAGTATGGAATTGCATTATGAAAAGTTATATTATGCATCGGTTCCATTTACATATTGATCATATAGACAAATTAGCATTATTAAAGATGCACTATATTCTCACTTTTAAATATTATTGAAAAACAACCATCAGTTATTGGGTACAAAATATGCATCGGTGAACACACACAGAAAAATTAACACTACTTACTGGAATGTATCGGTCTTTACACAAAAGCCAAGTGGCTAAGTGTAAACTGACGGACATCGGTGATCCTTGAGCCAACGAAAGTTGTCTTCACCACTTTACCGACAATCATCGGTGAAGTCATCAAAGCTGCTGGCAGCCCCGACACTTTATGCCTACACCGAAGATGTTATTTATGCCTCAACCAAAAAACTCAGTCTTTGAATACCAATGATTTGGTGAGCATTAAAGACAACTTAGGGCACAAAAGTTATAAAAGACCGATAGCTGAACTCATTTCACACCCACGATTTTCAAGCAACCAAGAGAGCCCAGCAGAGTGATTGAAGAGAAAAATTTAAGAGTGACTCTAGCAGGATTCTAAACACCACTCAGAGGATTCAAAGGCAATCATAGAGATTCAGTAAGTACCTACATTCATTGACCGCACTATTTGATTTATGAAAAACCCTAAATTTCTGCAACACGATGGCATCGACTTCAAGAGTTGAAAAGATTAAGGAAGATAAGAAGAAAATGATCAAACTTGTCAGTAGAGGCACTTGTGTTGAACCAAAATACAAGCTGCACTCATAAATCGCATCACAACCTGATGATTCTAGAGCATTCTCTAGAATCCCACCTAGGGATTTACTGGTAGAAGACGTAAGGTCCTATATACACTGTAAGATCTCATAATAGACGTAAGGTCCTATATACACTGTAAGATCTCAGAATTGGGAGATCTAGACCTAGATAATGCCTACATGGCACTATGTGATGAAGCTAGAAACCTCAAAGAAGAGCACAAGCATCTAGAAGTGAAAGGACTCACGAATGCATTACACTTTCCCAGATTTTTCAAAATAGAATGGATAAAGATAGTTCTCAGCAGAATGCATAACCAGACTCTATGGATTAATAACCCAAAATGACTAACAAAGGATGTTATTCATGCAGTAACTAGATATCCTATGACCCACAAATCACAAGCTCACAAGCACCCATCTTTGAAAGAAGTAGAAAAGAAACTGGTGCAAAATCAGACAAAAGAGCTCTCAAGGTCAACACTATCACCAACACAGAACTCATGTTTGGTGCATG
Source organism: Thuja plicata (assembly GCA_018584345.1). Classification (NCBI taxonomy): domain Eukaryota; kingdom Viridiplantae; phylum Streptophyta; class Pinopsida; order Cupressales; family Cupressaceae; genus Thuja; species Thuja plicata. Next base: position 459,100 of record MU225370.1, read on the forward strand.
TGTGGTAGGGTACAAAATCTTCCAGGAAAGCAGAATGAATAGCATATCAAGCACTGTTATGAGCACAGCATTCAAAATCATCAAACAAGGAAATAAGATGGGTCTTGCAGAGATCCCATTGAATCAACTTGAGGAGAACATGAACACCATAAGATCTTTAAGAACAAACACTTGTAAGTCTGGTTCCCTCATTATGTGCATATTCTTTTACTTTGAAGAATACTTTCCCTCCATAGGAAAAGTAGTATGGGATACAAGCAAACCTGTAACCATATAGATATTTGAGCATATAGAGTCACTAGGAACAGACTTTGATGATATAATGAATGAGTATATTAAAAGAATTAAGGAAATGTTGCAAGCTAGAACAAGGATACCTGAAATTTTGATAGAAGAACACAAAGAGGACATATGTTTTATGGTAGATACTGATTTCACATATATCCAAGTAGTAGTACCTAGGAAGTCCTGGCTTTCACATTTAGAGTATGAGATCAAATCAAGACAAGCCAATGAGTGCATCAAGGCACTATTAAATGAACCAATTGACAACAAACAAGCAATATTTGGAACCTATGAGGAAGCCAAACAAAAGATCAAGACAGATCTTGTTGTCAAGAAGATTATAAACAAGAAGGACAAGATGGTCAAAAACTTAACCAAGAAACTTGCAGTTACAGAAGAAAGTGAAGAGGAAACGGAGGGTAAGGAGGAACAAACCGAAGGACAGTCACCTATCGGTGAAGAAGAAGAAAAGAATGAATCAGAGGGAACACAGTCAGATTTTCCACCTCCTCCTACACCCAAAAGAGCAAGAACAATAGCAGCTTCAAGAACAAGAAGCCAAACTGCAAAAGAGTCAACTCCTTCACCATTACAGAAAGCAAGAGTGAGGATATACAAGAGAAAACTAGCTCCTTCAAAAGAAAGATAGACCAAAAGGAGGAAGATGACTAGAACTCAAGAAGATCTAGAAGACTCAGCTATGGATGATTTTGATGTAGAATTACAAAAGGAAAAGAACCTTTGGTGCCTACAACAATTCATAAAATATGCAAGAATATTTTAGAATCACAATCTATTTTTTATCCTAACATTAGGAAATGGTTAAGATTCAATACAGAGGATAAAAATAAGATTGAAGATGCAATAATTGCAAAAATGTGCAAAAATTATTATGTTCCAATGGAATTCTCAGAATATGACATTCCCAAAGAATTATCCTAGAGATTGTCAGCCAGATGGACCTTTGCACTACATCAGGAAAAGGAAATAAGAGAAAGAATACATGTAAATTTTATGCCTCCTGATACAAATAAGGAAAAAATTACTAAGATGATGAAGAAGTATGAAAAGTAGTTCTCACCAAAAATGAGAGCATTTGAATTTCTCAAGGGTAAGATAATTGATCTTGATCAAAATAGCATTAAGAAGTGGTGCAAGATACTCAAAAATCCCACTAAGGAAGCTAGCCCAGAGAAGGAACAAATCATCATTAAAGATATACAAGATGACTCATCTGTGGAATTGGATAGAGAAGAGAGTGATCCAACAGGCCCCAAACATACTGACATTGTAGATGAAGTATGGCCAGACACTACTCTTCACAACACTCAAAGTGAGGATAATCAAAATCCACCAAGTCCACTTCATATTGACTTGAGCAGAGAAGAAGAAGTTACCAAAGAAGATTTGACAATAAAAGGTAACATAACTGATGATATCAATGACGAATCATGGTTTGATAACATTGTCAATGACAATATAGGAAAAGACCATACAAAAGAAGTGCAAAAAGATGAAGACATAAATACTGCACATGGTAATATCGATGGTCAGGAAACAACTACTGACAATGCAGAAGCTAATACACCGACAAACATGAACATATTAATCGATGCTATTGATATTGAATCAAGTCAGGAGAAATCATCTAAGAAAGATGATGATATACTCAAGGACATGGGTAATGATGAAAATAAAGATGCATCAAATATTCAAAAAGATACAGATATAGAAATGAAAGATGCAACTGACACTTAGCAAGAAGTGTATACTGAAAAAGAAAAAGGAGCAGATAACAAAATGGATGAAACATTGAAAAGGATCAAGAGAAAGAAAAGAGTGAAAAAGTCAAAAAGGATGAAAGAAAGGAAGAAAAAGAAGATAAATCTATTGATACACCCAAGGAAAATGAGGAGACGTCTTCACAAAAATAGTCGGTGGACTCAAAATAGAAACAAAAAGATGCTTCATCTTCTCGACCCTCACCCACCAAATCAATCCAATCTCAAGGTTTAAAAATGGTAGTACACCAATCTGCCTCCCAGCCAAAGAAGAAAAAGAAAAAGGCATTGAAGAAAGATATCTTGGCTATCACACTTGATGAGGTAATAGAAATACCCAAGTGGGATATATCTACTTTAGATACTAAAACACTTCAAAAGTTTGGAGTAATGTGTCAAAGAAAGGAAATTCAAGAGAAAATGAGAAAGGCACATAGGGAAGCCCAAGCACTTGAACAGGCAAGGGATATTCTACAACAAATTGTTCCAGATTTCAAAATTGAAGATAACACATCAGTCATGGAACAAATAGCAGTTCTTACCGACGCCATCACAAATCAGAATGTAGATGTAGAGAAGGCAATGGAAGATAGGCAGAGATGAAGTATCAACTCAAACTAATTGAGAAGATCAGCCAAGAAGTGGCAGAGAACAAGGTAAAGCTATCTGAACTAGCAAGTAAATTATAACCTACGATTGCTGAAGTTGTTACCTTAGTTCATAAATTATGCACATTAGAAAATTTCACTAAAGAAAATAGTGAAAAGCTGTCACAATTAGATTCAGATCTAACAGCTAGTGCACTAAGTCTAACCTCTGATGCAAACACAATAAAGATGCATCATGAAAAGATAACAGAGGTAAACAGATTAAGACAAGAAATATGGGATGCAGAGACTCAATTTAGAAATGAGGTTATAGAGCTTCAAGCTCAAATTTTTCCAAACCTCACCACTCTGCAACAGCATATTACAGATGCAAGAAATCTAATCACGACCCCAGAGATGTCTATGGTAGACAGCATATATGACATGCATGTGAGGATATCACTTGAGGATTTGGCTCTTGAGAATTTGAAGGAGAAATGGGAGAAAATCAAAGCCTCACACTCTCAGATTTTTGAAAAGATGTAAGTACCTTTGCCCTCATTATCAAAAAAGGAGGAATGCATACATATGTACAATATACTTTAGTAAGAAAAAGGAGGAATGTATACATATGTACAAATACATTGAGGATATGTATAATGTATGTACAGCAAGATAGACATGTACATAAACTTACACTTACCGACATATGCATAGGGGGAATCATTTCATGACTAAGGAAGAAGTATACATAGGTGTACATACTAATGCATCAAGTATGTTGCACATATCAGTTTTTGATACTAATGCCAAAGGGGGAGATTGATGACATTAAGTTTTGCCATTAGTATAATTAAAAGGAAAAATATGATGAAGGTCATTGGTATAAGCATAACCGGTGGACAGTAAGCATAACCGGAAAATAACAAGTATACCCGATAGGACAAAATGTCTAACGTGAAAATACTAAGTATAGAAATTACCAATGACAAGTATAACCTATGATATAGTTTTGAGAACATCACCGATGGAGCAGAAAAGGCATACTCGATGAACAGTTCAAGTAAGGAACACCGACAAAGAAGAAAACTGACAGACTGATAGAGCAGCCCGACCATCAAAACCGACAGTCAGTTAAAGAACACGCAAAAAGTGGATATGATTTTACACGTCAGATAAAGCAATGTAATTCTATTTATAGAGTTTTTATTTGTTTTAAATCTTAACTTAAGGGTCAAGAAAGCATATTGTAAATGTTTTAAATCATCCTAACGGATCTAAAAAATATCTAACTAAAAATCAAGGTCAAGTTGTAAACCTTGGATCTAGAGTTAATTTGAAAAGCATGAATCAAGAATAGAGCTAGAAACTAGTATAAATAGATGTTCCATCATTAGTAATAACAAATACTTGTAATCATTTGAAGAATGATAGTAGCTATGGAGAGCATCTAAGAAGAAGAAGAGAATTTATGCAAAGTTCAAAAACAAATCACAGCAGTTATCAAGAACATAGGAAGGCTACCGACGAGCAGAGACAAGGTATTACTCAATCACTCAAGGTGATTACTGTAACCACCTAATTTCGGTCTGTCATAACTGTAGACCCTATTTTCCCTAAGTGTGATCATGCCCTCGAGTTATGTCCAAATGACCCTGTTACTGTTTGGCATAATTCTTTAAATCAATTTAATGTCCTCGGTGATTTTTATCACTGATTTATATTATCTACTATAGCCATACAACTCAAATCAATATCGACCAATCAGATCAAATCAAAATCAAAAATGGCTATAGTATTTAATTATGAAGGAATTAAATAAATCCCTATATCAAGTATCACTTGCAATCCAACCCATTTCCCCTAGCCTATTAATTTAATTAAAAAGGCTATAGTCACTTAATTATTAAAAAGCAATTTATTTGTTTTAATAATTAAATCCTATATTTCTAAATGAATTAAATAAGTTTATTTCATTTATTAATATTCCCTTAAACCCTAACCTAACCCATCTCACCCACTTCTACCCTGGGTTCTAACCCTTCTCAACCCATTCACCCATGCTAAATCTAATCTTAATCCTAAATTCTCTCTAAACCACCTCCTAATGTTGTCACATTCCATGAGGGAATGCTTAGCAACTCCACCCACTTGAGAAAGTCCACTTTCTCAAGCTGGACTTTCTTAAAGTCCTTAACCCTCTTACACCCCCACATGCCTCATTAAGGACTTCATTAATAAAGATTCCCTAAGCCCATGTCTCTCCCATGCCTCATTAATGCCTTGGGCATTAATGGCACCTACATGTGCATTTATTGGGCCTCCAAGCTCATAAATGAACCTTGTCCCCCCCTCTCTCTTCCATTT
>MU225370.1:478620-502159 GCA_018584345.1 Thuja plicata
TATATATATATATAAGTTTGATAAAATATTACAAGAAATCATGTTATAAAGTGTGGAAAAACATGTACTATGCATGTACGCACATATCAATAAATTAAAAACTCACCTGTCCACTACTGATGTCATCATTGAGTGAGTCTCGATGATGTACACAATCAGTGCTCAAAGAAGGAGTAACAAGAGGCATACCCTGGTAGATAAAAAAAGTAAATATACATGCATCTACATGAAATATTGAAAATCTTTAAATAACTTAAATTGTAACATTATATATATATATATATATAATCTAATAATTTATTCCTGTGTAGATGGTGGCAGCTGATAGTACTCAGACTCCCTAGCCTCGATCCTATCGACCAAGATATCAATATTTTGCTACGTCTGGGCCAAACTCATCTTTGCATCTACAACATGCACACATCTCTCTAATGATGAATACAATGGACTAACCAAATGAGATGGCATGGAATTTGTATCATCATGTGTCAGCAAATCTAGGTTATAACTTGTAGTGGCCATGTTGAATTCAACATCCTCAAGGCCAACATCAGAGAACTGGTGCCCTGCACTGACTAAAGGGTTTGTACCACTTGCCTCTCCCTCTGCAGCAATAGAGTGGTCGGTAGGTGGATCCTCACGAGCACTACCACTATGGCCATGGTCTAGATGAGAACGATGTGGCTGGGTGAATCTGAAAGTACCCACATGAGCTCTAACACTCGATATGGGGATATCATACTATGTTTCTATAAATGCATAAGCATCCAACAAATCCTCAGCCAAACTAGATAATGTGACTCGTGTTGTCTCTCCTGTAAGTCCCTCTAGACTAGACTGTGAAGGGATCCCCGCTGAAGTATACATGTCATGTGTGGCCCCACTAGAGGATGCTCCAACTGATGATCTAAAGTGTCGTTGAGACATCAAGTACTAACTAACCTGATCGCTCAATATGGATGTAGTAGCTACTGCAATATCCCCCACACTATCAATCACACCTCAAAGCTCGGTGCTACGGATAACATCATCTGTAAGAGGAGTCAATGAAAGAGCTATCGAAAATGCCCTCTGACCAACAATGGTCCTGTGTACTGGCCTCTCGCGATCTACTCGACAATATGCATCTCTATCAGCAAGTCTACCAAGCCCCTATCCTAGTTGTCTTGGAAAATTAGTGTAATTAACTTCCCTCCCTAAATGAACCTCAACATAAATCTGTTGTGCAAAATACAATGGAATCTAATCATTATTTGGATAATGACCATGAGCAGCGAGAAATTGTGGGTATATCAATGCAGCTATGGAAAGATCATCACACCTCTTAACCTAACATCCCTTCATATACTGTAACTCTACATAAGATGGAAAAACTTCCCTTTTCAGGGTCACTTTAGGCACTAAAGACTGTACCTCCTTGAGAGAAATACCAAAGCTAACCTCTTTGTTATGCCCTACATACCCGTCCCTACATTTTGTGTGCAAAATGTTAGGTCCCCTCTTTTTTGCTTTTGGCTCTTGCCTTGATTTCTTTGCCTTTGTTTCTTTTGTTTTCTTCTCTAGGTTTTTCTTCCTAGAGGGTTTGTTTTGTTTCAATTTTGTCTTTCCTATTTCCGGGACCCAGTCCCGGAGTTGGTTGTTTCCTTCCCAGAAGCTGGATTTTGGTATCGTAAGAAGACATGGTTGTTTGGAATCCCTGGGCCTAGAGTCCAGAGGTTCACCTATTTTGAAGTTTGTAGAGAGAGGGTAACTTGCGTTTTACCTTGGGTATAAATAAGATTTACATGTCATTTTCACAGTTATCATGATTAAAAACACTTAGAGTTTTCAGAGCGATTCTTTGGCGATTTGAGTGCTAATTTCTCTAAGCTTAGTGGATAACGATGACTCGATCTTTGGTAGCTGTTCAGAGGTCAAAGATGTGTAGAGCAGTCTTAGTGCTTCTTCCCTTCACCATTTTTCAGATTCACAGGTTGGTTCTTCTGGTTCTTGCCCTCGCTCTGTCTATTTTTGTTTCAGTTTTTGGTTATTGTTTGTTTCTAGTTTTGCATTTTCTGTTGTTTGGTCTACCACCGATTGGTGGGTCATCTCTGCCAGAGGGTTGTCTGCCCTCTGTGCAGTTGTAGGATAATGTATATTCTATGCATTCTATATTTTTCATTAGGGTAGTTTCTTTGTGTTCTGTATATTGGTGTATATTGTTGTAAATAATGTATATTTCTTGTATTTTATGTGTATATATGCTTTGGCCCTCTGCCCTCATGTATATTATGTAGATATGTTGTGTATAACCCACAAAGCTCACAAGTTCTTTGTTCTCTATCATGTATCTCTACCCATCAAGACAGAGTCATCACGGTTCAAACTTGGCACCTCGCTGGTTCAAACCATGGTGGTTTTCTCTCTCCTCTATCTCATCGCATTGATGGCGGAATTAATTTCCCACATATGGCATTTAAAATGTGTCTAATCTGGTATTCAATTTTACCCCATGTTGGCCCACTTGTCCTAATCAATTCCATAACAATTTTTACGTTGCCTGCCATTTTACCATGTGCCAACGCACCACGACCAGAGTATGGCTTGTTTCCATTTACATCGGCGATAGTTAGTTTGTCTGGACTTCCGGCTTCTAGCGGGACCTTGTCTTCTGCTTCTCCTTGTCACCATGTCAGCACACTCCGAAATGATAAGTCATGTTCACTTTAGATACTCCATAACTTTTTGATGTATGTACTAACGTTTGTTTGATAGGTGTGGGCTGGTGAGGAATTTCTCAGAGTTATAATTCATGTTTACATATGTTCTAATGATTTTTTGGTCTTGTAGGTTGCTGATAAATTGATTCAAAATGTCTGACGATTTTGCACCTCTTGATAGTCCAGAACTACCAACCACCTCTACCCAGGCAGCCACAAAATTGAAGATTGAAAGGATGTTAGCAAAGCTTCCTTTAACCTCCAAGTATCCAAAAGATGGAGGTATTGCGAGGTCCAAGATAGACTCCAAAGTTCAAGAGATAACAGACTCGGACCCCGGGACTTGGGCCGAATTACAAGGTCTAATCCAGACCACTTACAGATTGAAGGAGCAAGGAGATAAGATAGCCACTTACATAGCTTCCTCCAGCATTATAAAGGCTGCAAACTTTCCATGTTCAGTGTAAACACCCAAACTTATAAAGCGGCTAGCAGTATTGTATAACGCAGCCACTCACTCAGTTTTGCTTCTAGATCCCCGATCGCTTCAATATTCCACCACAATCATCACATTGGATGCTCCCACCTTTACTTCCGGGTTGGGAATTCCACAGTTCAAAGGGTCTGCCATCATCACTAGGGCCAACTCACTAAAGGAATTCCATGAAGCCAAAATCATTTCCTAACAACACCTCAATAATCATTGGTTGAAGTCTCCAAAGAAAGACTATAAGAGAATGAAATTGGAAATTTTCTGCAGGGATTTCAAGGAGCCCATTCAAGTGGGCATTATATTTTTGTGCAGACTCTTTGGATGGACCCATGCCTGGGAATTCTCGGTGTGGATGTATTACTTCTTGTATTGCATAACAACACATAACAGGACTTTCAATTGGGCGATAATTATATCTAATCATGTAGATACACAAATGAGGACCGTCACCCAACATTCACAATTTTACATGACTTCATATGTACTGTGGGCATTGGCATAGCAAAGGCCAGCTTTTCAAGGCCTGGGTACAGTCAGAGAACTCAGGAATGGCTCGAGACAAGTCACACCATGGGACCATTATCCCCAATTACAGTGGGAGCTCAGCTTCCAGAATTTTTGCTAGGTAAATGATGCCTTCATTTACCACAACATTCTTACACTTACCCAAGATTTCACGTATCGCCTGTCATAGGAAACAATGACACTGGTCAATTCCCATGGCCAATATTTCATTCAATTTAGGCATCACACTTACATCAGGGTGATAGGCTTTAATGGGAAGCCCTACCTCCTTCCCCGATTTTGCGGGGATAGGGTAATTATTTTAGAGTTCTGTAGGCAGATGATGGATCTGCACACCTTCTTCACATTGAAGAAGGTCATCAACGTCCCATTCTTCTTTTCTTGCATGGATTACACATGCAGCCTCGCCATGGCCTAGGAGGCAGATAACAAGGTCAAAGGATTGGGGCTGTTTGAATTCAACCACACCCAAAGAAATTATGATCCCCGTGGCAAGATTGTCGTTGTGCTACCTAGGGCATCCCCCCACACAAAGATGATATTGAAGACTATTGGGTGGACTGCCAAGATAGCTTTGATCTCAAGGCCCGACAACATACAAGGATGAGAAAAGGGCTCATGGAAGTGCTAGACCTTCATACTTTTTTGAAGGGTTTCAAAGATGGAGGGTCGCTGGAAGATCCAGAATACAAGGGATGGGGGCTGGAAAAATTTCACCTCCCTCCAATGGACTGGGCCACTCCAGAGGATTTAACGATCGAAGGGGTATGCTACCCCATCCTAGAAAAAAGTCAAAGGTACTTTTCTTGGGTGTTCCCAAAGAGCACCTGCAAGAAAGCAGCGGTCAAAAAGACCATTCCTTCTTTAGCCAGCATTGAACCTTCTTCGTCCGTCGTGCCCACTGAAGAAAGTAAAAATAAAGGAAAAGAAAAGGAGGGAGTCTTGGCATCCAAGGTGTCCCTTCAGATTCCCACACTCTTGATGGCCAAGTTACATGATCAGATGGAGTTGGAAAAATTGGCCAGCCAACAAATCAGCATGTAGGTGGCTGTCAGTCTCCCAATCACTCCTGTGGCATCTACTCGCTCAATGGGACCCCCCTCATTGGTAGAAATGATGAATAGACAAAATTTTGCTGAGGTAGAGTCTTTTAGTATTCTGGATACCAGGGCTTCTCTCACCAGGAAAAAGAAAATAGTTGTGACCCCCATACCAAGCGTCGCCCTTGGTATGCCCGACAAGCCCCTGGTGGATGTAAGTTTGGATTCTCCTGAACTTGAAGATATTTCAGACTCCTCCCCACCACACAATGATTTTGATGATACCTTCTCGGTGGAGGAGCTTCTGGAGATCTAACAAGGTGTTAATACTGCAGTAGAGGAAATTGAGGCTCAAGACAAAGAAAAGGCCCCTGTAGAAGAAGAAATCCCCATGGAAAAAGATATATCAGAGCAAGAGGCTCAAGAACAAAATACTAAATTTGAATAGGAAAGGTTACCAGTCTAGGGGACCATGGATTTTCCAAGGTAGCCTACACTTGAGCCACTAATGGAAGGAGAACCTGGACCCCAAGGAACAACTATACCTCCAACCATCACGCTCCAGGTGCCTTTGGAAACTTTAGGTGACCAAGTGCCCCGAAGCACTTTTGGTGAGGTAGTAACAGCTGCCGCCTTGTTAAACTTTGGCCAGCAACCTCACCCACCTCTGAAAGATGTCCCAATGGAGGAGGAGAATGTTGAAATAGATGAGGCTAATAAGGCCCAGAAACAACAGCAACCAATGGACCAAGAGGTCCCGGAGGAGGAAAATGAAGAGGCTACTGATCCCACCAGGGAAGATGAAGTCCCTGAGAATACAGAAATGGAGACTGGGGAAAAGGTCCCAAGTGATTTTGCGAAGGATGCTAGCATGGTGGAAAATATCAAAGATTCTAGAGAACAAGAGACAAGAAAAGAATAGGAATAGAAAGAACTAAAATAGGAGTAGGAAAAAGAGCCTGAGGATAATGTAGACTCAGGAAATGCAGTGTCAGATTTAGAAATGGATCCTAATGAACAGGTATTGGCAGCAAGGCTACCCCAGCTGCCCCAATGGCTGGTAGAATTGAAGAAAAGGAAATCCCCAGCGGAAACTACAAGCGCTCCGCTATCGTTGGCCAAGATGATGGCCAGGAATGTCAAGGTGAAGAGCACCTGAAAGAAGTTGTGGGTGGTCCATAATCTCTGAACCAACCCAGTAGGTAGCACCATTGCGGTCATCACAACACCCCTAGAAAACACAGGTGCAACAGCCATAAGGCTCGAAGACTATAGTATAATGGAGGTAGAGGTGGGGAAAAGAAGCAAGCAAGGAGAATTAGACATGCTAAAAGAGGCTACCAAAGTTATAGAGGCCCGTTATGAAAATTAGGTCTAGAAGCTACAAGAGGAAAGAGAGACAAATGCCAATCTCCTTGCGCTTCTAGAAAAATTAACATGGCCCTTAGTCGAAGCCCACCCTGGAACCGCCTCTTCCAGATTGCCACTTGCAAAGGGTGACATGGAATCACTGCGCATAATGAAGAAAAATACACAAGTAGTGGATGGGTGGGTAGGGAATCAAGTAACGGCGATGAGAAAATTTCTAGTGGCATCCTTCCTATACTTTTACAGGGTAGATCTCTCTCTTATCCATGCGAGAAGCTCTGCTCAGATATGGGAGCAAGACTTGGAGAAATATGAGAAATGGAAGGCCGAGTTGGAGGAGATCCGTAGTATTGGAAAAGAGGTCACCACAGAGTCTGGCATTTTGGGAGAAGAATCATATGATTCCCTCCAGGTCCAGTACTCCAGACTTGCCCTCAAAATTGAGGTTTGCAAAGAATTGGTTACGACCTTAAAGGAGAAGCTGACAAGTGCCCGATATCCCTTAGGCTTATTCCAGGCATTCATGGTTGGGGTATCACAAGTTGATCCCCTCACCACCGGAACATGTACCCCAGAGGATTATGTCCTCAGAAAGTTCAATGAAAGGATGGAATCCCTGTATCTGCCGGGCGGAGATTTTGATCAAGTCAGGTTGGCCCGATTGTCGAAGACCATGATTCGGTCACATGATGCCATCAAAATGGTGAACGAATTTTGGAGTGGGGCTGGAGAAGTTGATGATGCGATGGAGGTTGTTTGCAGTAGGTGGGATAGCATCCAGAGTATAGATGAGGAGAGCATTAGCCAAGTGTTGGAAGCTTGGAAAAAATCATAAGTTAATAAAGTTCTCTAGGTCTGGGGGAATTTAGCCCAGCATCATGTTTTGTATTCTTTATTCTTTTGGAACACAAAGTTCCCAGATCCTGGAGTTCTAGATCCCTCATTTTTGAATTCTTCACGTGACTCGTGTCTCGGATCCCAATGTCAACCGGTCACTTTCAGAGCGGTATTAAAGTTTTTTAGAAGGTGGGTAACTGCAACATGGCACGTCATCTTGACGGGAGGTTTCTGACAGATGGTCTTCCCAAGGTGCCACTTCAAAGATACACCTGGCACATCGGAGACAGGGCGCCACTTTCCCATTTATGAGGCATGTAGCCTTGATCCCCGAGGGATCAGATTTCTTCTTTCACCCTCCTAGCTCTCTTCTCGACGCTAATTTTTTCACTCCATATTTCTTGTCTTATTCTTCTGACATGTCAAGCCTTTTCCATCTTGAGGTCTTTTATAATCTGGTGCAGGTAGTACCGGCCACCAGATAATGTATTTTATTGTAAAGTGTAAAATAATTTAGGGTTAGGTTTAGGTTAGAAGATGTGTATAAATAATAAGTCTGACCTCATTCCAAGGGTTGGCGAAATTGATGATTTTGCAGTCCATAGTTAATAGCAAAGCAGTTTTCTCATATCTTAGTTGTAGAGCTTAGTGCTCCATAGTTTTAAGCTTTCATTAGTTAAATGCTCCCTAGGAGTTACCATTGTACCACGCACTAGTGCTTGCTAGAAAAATGTTAATGAAGAAGGAAAGGTTCTCACAATGATGTTGTTGGCACTTTGTCTTCTGGGTTAATGGTATTTTATGCTTTGTGTTCTTCATGTCCTTTTCTCTAATGCTTGAAGTAAATTAACGACCTCCTTTCTTTTCTACTGATAAAATATAAGCTGATGGTTGTATATTACTTTGGTATTTAGTGTAGTGTGTTAGAGCATTGTTGATGTTTTCAATGTTTAGCATAACTATAGGTAGATGAAATACTTCTAACTCTGCAAGATCTTTTTAAGTTTATTTGTTAAGTAAAAGCGTGCTTGGAGAAAACCCCACTTACCTGAATCCCCGGAGTTGATGAGTTGAAGATAACTAGCTATCCCCCTCAAAAATAGTCACATCTCCCAACCGAGCCCCGCACTATCGAGACCCAAATCTCACGTGCTTGGAGGCCCGGGGAATCTCATTTCCCCAGACAACCTTTACAGGCAAATTTGGTTGGTACCCTGGTACCCGATGACAACTTACCTCTATTGGCAGACCCTGTCACAAAGTCCCATCAACAAAAATTGGCACTAGAAGGAGGGCATGAACTCATCCCCCTCTTAGGATTCTGATTTTACACCGCCCAAGGGTTCCCCAAGACATAGTTTTAGCAATCAAGCCTCCAGTGGGATTGGGTCTTTTTCCCTAGTGAGATTCAAGAGTCCTTAGATTAGCCCCCAATCCCAGAAGGTTTGTCGAACTCGAGCCCCCTGCTTGAAAGAAACGGACCCTAAGAGTCAAACCAACCACCATTATCTGAGGATCTAGCATACCACAAAATACTCAAGCCTCCTAGATGATCTTGATAATTAGTGCTCAACTTAGTCAAAATTCAACTTCCCCAATGGCTGCATATTTCAAAAACACTAGGTCCCCAATGGGAATTTTTCCAGGTGTAACTAACAATTTACCCTCGCACCCAAAAAAGATTTATCCACGATATGAGCATCTAGACTCACAAACCATAGGGGAACACTTGTAGGTATACAAAGATGCCATGAACTGACACCAGATCCAACATGAAGATGTTGTGACCCAGATGTTCCCTCTATCCCTGGGATAGGGTGAACTGAACTGGTACCTTAACCTTCCCGCCAACTCCATCAATAGTTGGCAGGACATGGAGGATTCCTTTCTAGCTGCCTTCCGCGTACATGTGGACCCAATTTGGTCCCACAGCTAGTTCATTTCCATCAGGAAGGAACTGAATGAACCCCTTGCAGCATTCAATCACTGGTTTCAATTCACCTTGAAGCAGTGCATGGGTCCCTTCATCCCATCCACGGAAGTAACCATACAGACATACCTTAATGTGATAGACCCTTTCATTGCCACTCTCCTCTGGATAACTACCACCCTGGGCAATCGGGATACTTTGGTGAAAGTTTACAACTTAGCCTTAGAACTGTCCCACAGCCTCAACAAATCCCCAGGTGCGATTGGGAAGAGTACACCATTTAACATGATCATTGGTGAAACTCCTTACACTGGGGGATATAACCCCAATATGACAATGGGTTCCCCCGCAATGGCCATGAATCCCCTGCCACCATCGATATGTATATCCATCTCAGACTCAGACAGTAATGAGTCTTGAATCTTTCCCTTGGAACCAGCTGTAGCAGACACAACAACCAAAGACAACCATTTGGAGTGCCCTTCTTCCAGTCGTCTGTGGCTAGAGGATTTCCACCCTTGACTCTGGAAAATGTTGTTGCCTTCCTAAGGAACCAACAACAACAACCATCACATTGTGATGCAAACACTTAGTTGACTACTGAGGTTGAGTCCCTCCAGCGAATGTTGTCCACCCTGACTGTAGACATGGGTCAACTGAGCGGGGTCTTATGCACCCTAGAATTCCAATTCCCAAAGAGGGAATATTTTCTTCGGCCAATGAAACAATAATGTTGGGGGAAGAAATTTCAACAACAGGCCTTGGCCCAACCCATAGCAATGGAACAACAAGACAAACACTGGAGGTCCACCTCCAAACCTAAACACCAATCAGAGTGGTGCTAGACCATCACATTTCACGCTAGTTGTAGACTTCCAGCCCATGACCAATTGGTTTAGATTGCATGACACAGGCTCACACAATGAGGTAAACTATGCCACACTAGAGAAGGTCATCATGATTTCCCAGCTGGACAGACAAAAATCGTCTGATCCTACTCCCCCAAAACCTCTTGTGCAAGAGCCCACTCATGGTGCATTCACCTGTGAGACCATCTTCTTTGGATCCACCAAAGAAGATGAAGAAGAATCCAAACTGCAAGGATTCTTTGATGAGTCAATTCCGGCCTTTGAGGCCAATGCCTTCACCAACCCATGGGCTCCTTACAAAACTCAAATCCAGGATGGTAAAAGACTAGTTTATATGCCAACACCTCCCAAGGACCCTCCCTCCTAAGAAAATATGACTGATTGTCCTATCCCTCCAAAAGGTTCTAGCTCTAACTAAGAAAAGGACCCAGCCGAGGGAAGCCACCAATTCCCAGGGGAAGGTTTGACATCATGAAGGTGTAAGAACAAACCACCACCTCCATGACCTTAATGGAGGTTTTACTAAACTATCCTGAGCAAAGGAATTCTCTTCTGAAGCTCTTGGGAAACCCGAAAGTCATCAGTCACCTGCCCAAGAATGTCTCTTCTGAGGACGCTAATGCAGTCATCTTCTAAGAAAATACTAAAGATCCTCCATTCCTACTAGCCTTGAACATACAAGGAAAAAATATACACAACTACCTAGTAGATTCTGGAGCTTCCAGCAACATCATGCCCCTATCCATATGCCAGAAGCTCAGATTCTGACCCACCCCATCTAAGGGTGCAGTAATCCAACTGGATAAAACTGTTGTGAAAATGGTGGGTGAATTGAAAAATGTCTAGATACAACTCATCCAGGACCCCAGAATAGCTAGCATAATCGATATTCAAGTGGTGGACATCCCAGAGACTTATGGGATGTTATTAAGTTAGAATTGGTCTAAGTCCTTGAATGGATACTTTTCGACTGACTTCTCCTATTTATGGCTCCCCTGGGAAGGAGAATCAAACAAGATCTGGGTTGAAAGTGAGCCCTAGATGAAACAAGCCCTTACTAAAGTTAGGAGGGTTAAGGAGGTCTTATTCTCTAAGACTTCCCCTAGGGTTTACCAACCCCTTGAAATCTTAATGTTCAATTTCACCCCGGGAGAGGATCCCATAGTTTTGCAGAGATCCCAGGACCTAGAAGAAAAGTTGAGGGTTGAGGTTAACTCTTAGGGTACCACAGGGACCCCCACCACACTCTTTTCTAGCACTTGGTGTTGGGTACATTACCAGAAGCACTCAGAGCTAGAGTGTGAGCCTTGTCTTTTCGTCACTACTTGGCACATTGACACCCTCCAGAACAAAGAGTATGAACATGATTCTCTAGAGCCCAATATTCCTACTAGAAGCACTTCTTCAGTGCCATTTCTCTAAGGATCTCAATCCCAAACCCCTCCAGAGGTAAACCTCACCCATGCACCATCAGGACCGAAAGAAGCTCCTCCTGAGTCTCCCAAAGATAATCTAAAGACTGCTTCATCTCCCCAGCTCCAGATGATAAACGGTGATTTGTGGACCCTTAAGTTTGATGGGTCCTATTCCAAATAGGGCTATGGGGCCAGAGTAGAATTAATCAACCCGTGAGAGAAATCCTTCCTCACGTCCTATAGGCTGCAATTCAACTGCATAAACAACATCACGAAGCATGAGGCCTTGGTCCTTGGACTCCTATTTGCATTAAGGAAAGGAATCACTCACCTCCGGGCCCTGGGTGATTTGGAGTTGATTGTCAAACAAGTCCAGAGTCAATACACATGTCATGATAAGAGGCTGGCTGCATACCACAATCAGGCATGGAGCCTTATTAAAGATTTTGATGCCTTTGGCATTGATCTTATTCCCCGATGATGAAATTATGTTCTAGATGCCCTTGCTATTTTTTCCAGCACACTTGAGCCCATGGCCGGCTCATGACTCTGGAGATTTTCCATTGAGATGATACCCACCCCGTCCATTCTAGATAATGTCACCCACTTTTAGGTTTTTGAGGATGATCAGCATATCCTAGCCTTTATGGCCAATGTTGGTGTCTTCAAAGACTAGATTGTGGAGGAATGAGACCACAATGACACTGGGCAGGGTGATGAAGATGATGGGATCATGGACCTGCCAACCAACACCATCCTGAAGGGGATGGTCATGCTTGAATGAATCTTCGACTCAGACTCTCAAGGCCGGGAAAAGATATCATCCTCCTCTAAGGGAGGAAAATTCAAGAAACTAAACATCGGCCAGCCCGGTGAAGAAAAGATGATACACATTGGTACCTCCTGCTCCCCTAAGGAGAAGGAGAAGATACTTGAGGTTCTCCAAGAATACATAGACGTGATTGTGTGGGGGTATGAGGATTTGAAAACCTATGACACATCCATTATAACTCATACCATCCCACTGAAACCTGATGCTAAGCCTTTTCAGAAAAAGCAATGACCCATCAACCTGCTAATTGAGCCTCTGATTCGTTAGGAGGTGGAAAAATTGTTATCAGCTTGGATAATCTTTTCGATCTGGCATACTACGTGGGTTGCCAACCTAGTCCCTGTGAGAAAGAAGAGCGGTGAAATTTGTCTTTGCATGGATTTCCAAAATTTGAATAGAGCCTCCAAGAAATATAATCATCCTCTCCCCTCATTAGATGAGGTGTTGCAGATAGTGAATGGATCCCAAAGGATGTCTTTCTTGGATGGATACTCTGGCTATAACCAAGTCATGGTTAAGTATGAGGATAGGGACAAAAGGTATTTCACCAAGTGGGGAACTTTTGCATATCATAGGATGCCCTTTGGCTTGATTAACGCAGGGGACACATTTCAGGAGGCCATGGACATTACATTCGAGGCCCTTATGAACCGGTGCATAATCATCTACATGGATGATTTGACCATCTTTTCTTGGGACATGCATGACCATTCCACCCACCTCGCCCAGATTTGTGAGAGATGTCACCGGTATGAAATATCCCTCAACCCCAAGAAGTGCATATTTGGGGTCACTGAAGGGAAGTTTCTCGAGCATATTGTCTCCAAGAAGGGTATATCCATTAACCCTGAGAGAGTTGAAGTGCTGCTAAACCTGCAAATGCCTGGCAGCAAGAAAGAGATGTGATCTTTCTTCAGAAAGATCAACTTTGTCTGGTGGTTCATCACTGGATTTGCCAAAATCATGAAGCCACTCAACGAGATGAAGAAAGACACCAAAATTGAGTGGATTCCTGAAGCAAAGTGGGCATTTGCCTTGATTAAATAGACAATAATGGAGGCACCAGTCCTGGCTAGTCTAGACTACTCCCTCCCATTTTACATTTACTCCTTTTCTTCGTCGCATTCTATCACGGAAGTATTGACCCAAAAGGTTGAGGGGGTAGAACAACCAATAGCTTTTATGAGTTCCCCCTTCAAGAATGTTGAAGTCCGGTATTCTTCATTGGAAAAGCAGGCCTTTGCTCTTGTTCGCGCCATGAAGAAATTCCAGTATTACATTCTCTGGAGCAAAGTGCATGTTATCATCCTGGACCAGGCTGTAAAATCCCTGCTGATGTAGACTGAATTGGGTGAAAGACAAAGGAAATGGATGGCCATCTTCCAGGAATATGATTTAGAAATGTAACCCATGAAGATAGTCCAAGGCCAGGGACTAAGTCGAGCAATGGTAGAAGAGACTCCCCGCATCGAATGTCAAACATACATAGTGGAGTCTATCACTCGAGACCCATGGTACACAGATTTGGTGTACTTGTTGCTAAATAACAGGTGCCTAGAGGGGTTGCCTCCCAAAAAATGTCACACCCTGTGGATGAAAAGTGCCCACTTCATGATAAAAAAACTCCACGCTTTATCACAGGAATTATGAGGGAGTGTACCTTCAGTGCATCGACATGGACCAAGCTATAAAATTAATTGAAGAATTCCATGGGCAGTTTGGGACCAGGCATGGCTCAGCTGACGCCACCACCCATCAGATCCTTTAGGCTGGATATTATTGGCCCTGTATCTTCAAAGATGTCTACACTCACGTCTGAAAGTGCCATACTTTCCAAACCACGGCACATCGTGAGAGTAACCTGGCTATGCCTTTGTAGCCAGTTTTTGAGGCTAGAGCTTTTGCCCAATGGGCATTTGACTTTATCAGGGAAATCAACCCCAACTCATCTACCAACCACCGATACATCCTAACTTCAACCGATTACTGCACATGGTGGTCTGAAGCCATACCCTGCAAAAACAACACGACAGATGTGGCTATCAAATTCCTAGAAGAAAATATCGTCACAAGATTCAGAATGCCCTTCGCCATAGTGTGTGACAATGGTCTGGCACAACTACTTGAGTGGACCTATGATCAAAAGATCACTCTTAATTTCTCCAGCAACTATTACCCCCACGGGAATGGTGTTGCTGAATCAACTAAACAAAATTTACTTGAAGTGATCAAACACCTGTTAGAACAGAATCCATGGGAATGGCACCAAAAGCTGAGATTCACCCTCTAGGAAGATCGCATTTGAATTAAGGCCACCCTAGGAATGTCCCCATTCCATCTGGTTTACGGCCAAAACCCAGTGTTCCCAATTAACTTATAGATCCCAGTTTTATAGTTCATGCAAGAATTTAGCAACCGGGATAATATTGTGGAGATTCAGCTCTTGAATCTAGTGCAAATGGAAGAACAATGAGACGCAACCCTTGAACATTTTGCGCGTCACCAAGTAGTGGTTAAAAAATGGTTTGACCAAAGAGCCCAATACAAGGCCTTTCAGATTTGTGACTTGGTCCTTTTGTGGGATAAAGCCTGAGAAAAGAAAGGAAAGCACACCAAGTTCTAATGGCTCTGGCTTGGACCATACTTGATCTCAGATATCTACAGAGAAAATACCTATCGCCTTAATACCATGACTAGAGAACCCATCCCATTTACTGTCAATGGACAGTTTCTCAAACATTACTTCGAATAAGGTAGGTTTGTCCAGAGTTGTATTATATGTAAATCTTCTTGCTTGTAAATATTTCTTTCCCGGTGTCCCCGTTTGGGGTGTCTTGCTTTGTAAGTAGTTTTGCTGGCCGTCCTCTGGGACCGCCCCTTTTCTTTTATTTTCTTTGGTTTTGTTTTTTTAGTTTTCTTCTCTGGGTTTCCAGTGTTTTTCTCCCCTCTTGTAGGTCAGTATGCTTCGCATAACATCTAGTCTCTGGGATGGTACCTTTTGGCATGTCGATGAACTTAGAGTTTTTTATTAGCATGGTGGAATTGGTCCAGTCTTCAGAGTTATTTTGCGAGTTTGGTAGCAAATTATGAGTAGTATTCATCAGATTTATCCCCAAAAGTCTAGTAATCAGTTAAATCAAAATTAAAAGGAATAAGTATTCAGACACATCGAGGGTAGATCGGTCGCATTGGTTCGTTGACCCAAGTCTAAATTTTAAAGATTCCTTCCGAGTCCAGAGTTTTTCTTCCCCATTCAGAAAATTAAGGTGGGTGGAAGGGTGAAATAAGTACCACCATTGAATTTAGCTAAGCTTAAGCTTAATGGTGAAAGAAGTACCACCCTCCTACCCAAAAGAGAATAAAATAACAAAGAAAAGAAAAGATGGGATGAAACTCCAGTATCTGGGAGAAATTAGCAAATTTGATGACTTTGGGTT
The DNA here is from genome assembly GCA_018584345.1 of Thuja plicata. Taxonomy (NCBI): domain Eukaryota; kingdom Viridiplantae; phylum Streptophyta; class Pinopsida; order Cupressales; family Cupressaceae; genus Thuja; species Thuja plicata. The sequence continues at coordinate 494,066 of MU225370.1, forward strand.
GATATATTTAGTGCCCCTTCTTTGCTTCTCCCAGAGGTCATTGGCTTGATTTCCCTCCAAAACACACACTTCACAACTGATGAAAGGATCATAGATTGAATAGTGTATGGCCAGATTTTCTCAGACATTTCGTGCCTTGCAAGAAAGATGCTCCGAGTAACAATTAGTTTCAGTTTTGCTAACCAAAGATTCTATGGTTCTCAAATGCGCTAAGGCATTCATCCCAGATAGTCACCATTTGTTATGCCCTGCATACCCGTCCCTACATTTTGTGTGCAAAATGTTGGGTCCCCTCTTTTTTGCTTTTGGCTCTTGCCTTGTTTTCTTTGCCTTTGTTTCTTTTGTTTTCTTCTTCGAGTTTTTCTTCCCAGAGGATTTGTTTTGTTTCACTTTTATCTTTCATATTTTTAGGACCCGGTCCCAAAGTTGGTTGTTTCCTTACCAGAAGCCAGATTTCAGACTCCAAGATTCTCTGCCATGATGTCTTCTTCTCGTAGCAAAACATGGTTGTTTGGAATCCCCGGGCCCGGAGACCGAATGTTCACCTGTTCTGAAGTTTGTGGAGAGAGGGTAACTTGCTTTTTACCTTGGGTCTAAATAAGATTTACATGTCATTTTCATAGTTATTGTGATTAAAAACACTTAGAGTTTTCAGAGTGATTCTTTGGTGATTTGAGTGTGAATTTTGCCGAGCTTAGTGGATAACGACGAGTCGATCTTCGGTAGCTGTTCGGAGGTCAAAGCTGTGCAGAGCGGTCTTAGTGCTTCTTTCCTTTGCCATTCTTCAGATTCATAGGTTGGTTCTTCTGGTTCCTCCCCTCGCTCTGTCTATTTTAGTTTTAGTTTTTGGTTTTTATTTATTTCTGGTTTTGCATTTTCTATTGTTTGGTCTGCCACCTGTTGGTGGGTCGGCTCTGCCAGAGGGTTGTCTACCCTCTGTGCAGTTGTAGGATAATGTATATTCTATGCATTCTATATTTTATGTTAGGGTAGTTTCTTTGTGTTCTTTATATTGGTGTATATTGCTATAAATAATGTATATTTCTTGTATTTTGCATGTATATATGCTTTGGCCCTCGGCCCTCATGTATATTATGTAGATATGTTGTGTATATCCCACAGATCTCGTGAGTTCTTCATCCTTTGTCATGTATCTCTACCCATCGAGATAGAACTCATCGAGACAGAGTCACCGTGGTTCGAACTCGGTACCTCTCTGGTTCAAACCATAGTGATTTTCTCTCTCCTCTGTCTCATCGCATTGATGGCAGGATTAATTTCCCATGTATGGCATTTAAAATGCATCGAATCTGGCATTCAATTTTTCCTTGTGTCGGCCCACTTGTCCTAATCAATGCCATAACTATTTTTACGCCGCCTGTCATTTTACCATGTGCCAACACACGATGACTAGAGTACGGCTTGTTTCCAGTCACATCGGCAACAGTTAGTTTGTCCAGACTCCAGGCTTCTAGTGGGACCTTGTCTTCTGCTTCTCCTTGTCACCATGTCAGCACACTCCAGAATGATAAGTCATGTTCACTTTAGATACTCAGAAAATTTTTGATGTATGTACTAACGTTTGTTTGAGAGGTGCGGGCTGGTGAGGAATTTTTCAGAGTTATAATTCATGTTTATATATGTTCTGACAGTTTTCTGGTCTTGCAGGTTGCTGATAAACTGATTCAAAATGTCTGACAATTTCGTACCTCCTGATAGTCTGAAACTACCAACGACCTCTTCCCAGGAAACCACAAAATTGAAGATTGAAAGAATGTTAGCAAAGTTGCCTTTAACCTCCAAGTATCTAAAAGATGGAGGTATTGCGGGGTCCAAGATAGACTCCAAAGTTCAAGAGATAACAGAGTCGGACCCCGAGACTTGGGCCAAATTACAAGGTCTAATCCAGACCACTTATAGTTTGAAGGAGAAGGGAGATAAGATAGCCACTTACCTAGCTTCCTCTGGAATTATAAAGGTTGTGAACTTTCCATGTTCGGTGTGAACACCTGAACTTATAAAGCAGCTAGCGATATTGTATAATGCGGCCACTCACTCAGTTTTTCTTCGAGATCCTCGGCCGCTGCAATATCCCACCATAATCGTCACATTGGATGCTCCCACCTTTGCTTCTGAGTTGGGAATTCTACAGTTCAAAGGGTCTATCTTCATCACTAGGGCCAACTCACTAAAGGAATTTGGTGAAGCCGAAATCATTTCCCGGTAACACCTCAATAATCACTGGTTGAAGTCTTCAAAGCGAGACTATAAGAGAATGAAATTGAAAATTTCTCGTGGGGATTTCAAGGAGCCCATTCAAGTGGACATTATATTTTTGTGCAGAATCTTCAGATGGCCCCACACCCAGGAATTCTTGGCATGGATGTATTACTTCTTGTATTGTATAACAACACATAACAGGACTTTCAATTGCGCATCAATTATATCTAATCGTGTAGATACAAAAATGAGGACCATTGCCTAGCATTCACAATTTTACATGACTTCATATGTACTATGGGCATTGGCACAGCAAAAGCTGGCTTTTCAAGGCCTGGGAACAGTTGGAGAACTTAGGAACAGCCCAGGACAAGTCAAACCATGGGACCATTATCCCTAACTATAGTGGGAGCTCAGCTTCCAAAAATTTTGTCGGGTAAATGATGCCTTCATTTACCACAACATTCTTACACTTACCCAAGATTCTGGGTACCGCCTCTCACAAGAAGAAATGACACTGGTCAATTCCTATGGCCAATATTTCATTCAATTTAGGCATCACACTTACATCAGGGTGACAGGCTTCAATTGGAAGCCCTACCTCCTTCCCTAGTATTGCAGGGATAGGATAATTCTTTTAGAATTTTGTAGGCAGATGATGGATCTGCACTCCTTCTTCACATTGAAGAAGGTCGTCAACATCCCATTCCCCTTTTCTTATAGGGATTACACATGCAGCCTTTCCACATCCCAGGAGGTAGATAACGAGCTCAAAGGATTGGGGCTGGTTGAATTCAACCACACCCAGAGAAATTATGATCCCCGTGGCAAGATTATCGCCGCTCTACCTAGGGCGTCCCCCTCACATGAAGATGATATTGAAGACTTATGGGTGGACTTCTAGGATAGCTTTGATCTTAGGGCCCAGAAACATACAAGGATGAACAAAGGGCTCATGGAAGCACTAGACCTTTGGACTTTTTGAAGGGTTTCAAAGATGGTGGGCCACTAGAAGATGTAGAATACAAGGGACAGGGGCTGGACAAATTAGACCTCCCTCCAGTGGACTGGGCCACTCCTGAGGATTTAATGATTGAAGGGGTATGCCACCCCATCCTAGAAGCAAGTCATAGGTACTTTTCTCGCGTGTGCCCAAAGAGCACCTACAAGAAAGCAACGGTCAAAAAGATGATTCCTTCTTCAGCCGGTGTTGGACCTTCTTCATCCACCGCGCCTGCTGAAGCAAGTAAAAATAAAGGAAAATAAAAGGAGGGAGTCTCAGTGCCCAAGGCGTCCCCTCAGAGTCTCACACTCTTGATGGCCAAGTTACATGATCAGATGGAGTCAGTAAAATTGGCCAGCCAACAAATCAACATGGAGATGGCTGTCGGTCTCCCAATCACTTCGATGGCATCTACTCGCCCAATGGGACCCCCCTCGTTGGCAGTAATGATGAATAGGTAGAATTTTGCTGAGGTAGAATCTTCTGGTATTCTGGATACCGGGGCTTCTTTCACCAGGAAAAAGAAAATAGTTGTGACCCCCGTACCAAGTGTCGCCCTTGGTATGCCTGAGAAGCCCCCAGTGGATGTAAGTTCAGATTCTCTTAAACTTGAAGATATTTCAGACTCCTCCCCGCCACACGATGATTTAGATGATACCTTCTTGGAGGAGGAGCTTTTGGAGATCCGACAGGGTGTTAATACTGCAGTAGAGGAAATCGAGGCTCAAGACAAAGAAAAGGCCCCTGTAGAAGAATAAATCCCCACAAAAAAAGATATATCAGAGCAAGAGGCTCAAGAAGAAAATACTGAATCTAAACAGGAAAGGTTACTGATCCAGGGGACCACAGATTTTCCAAGGCAGCCTAAACTTGAGCCATCGATGGAAGGAGAACCCAGACCCCAGGGAACAACCGTACCTCCAACCATCACACTCCAGGTGCCTTTGGAAACTTCGGGTGACCAAGTGCCCCGAATAACTTTTGGTGAGGTTGTAATAGCTGCCGCCTTGTTAAAATTTGGCCAGTGACCTCACCAACCTCTGGAAGATGTCCCAATGGAGGAGGATAATGTTGAAATAGATGAGGCCAATAAGGCCCAGGAACAGCAGCAACCAATTGACCAAGAGGTCCTAGAGGAGGAAAATGAAGAGGCTTCCGATGCCACCAGGGAAGATGAAGTCCCTGAGAAAATGGAAACAGAGACCAGGGAAAAGGTCCCAAGTGATTTTGTGAAGGATGTCAGCATGGCAGAAAATATCAAGGATTCCGGAGAACAAGAGACAAGAAAAGAATAGGAACAAGAAGAACCAAAATAGGAGTAGGACAAAGAGCCCGAGGATAATGTAGACTCAAGGAATGCACCACCAGATTCAGAAATGGATCCTAATGAACAGGTATTGGCAGCAAGGTCACCCCAGCTGCCCTAATGGCTAGTAGAATCAAAGAAAAGGAAAGCCCCGGCAGTGACTACAAGCGCTCCACTATCATTGGCCGAGATGATGGCTAGGAATGTTGAGGTGAAGAGCACCCGAAAGAAGGTGCGGGTGGTCCATACTCTCTGAACCAACCCAGCAGGTAGCACTGTTGTGGTCATCGTAACACCCCCAATAAACATAGATGCAACGATTAAAAGGCTTGAAGACTATAGTATAATGGAGGTAGAGCTAGGGAAAAGAAGCAAGCAATGAGAATTTGACTTGCTAAAAGAGGCTACCAAGGTTATAGAGTCCTGTTACGCAAAGTAGGGCCAGAAGCTGCAAGAGAAAAGAGAGACAAACGCCAATCTCCTCACACTTCTAGAAAAATTAACATGGCCCTTGGCTGAAGCCCACCCCAGAACCCCCTCTTCTGTATTAACACTTGCACGGGGCGACGTGGACTCACTGTGCATAATGAAGAAAAAGGCACAAGTAGTGGACGGGTGGATAGCCAAGCAAGTAATGGCAATGAGAGAATTTCTGGCGATGTCCCTCCCAGACTTTTACAAGGCAGATCTTGCTCTTAGCCCTGTGAGAAGCTCCACTCAGATATGGGTGCAAGACTTGGAGAAATATGAGAAATGGAAGGTTAGCTTGGAGGAGATCTGCAGTATTGGTGAAGAGGTCACCACAGAGTCTGGCATTTTGGGAGAAGAATCATATGATTCCCTCCAGGTCCAGTACTCTAGACTTGCCCTCAAAATTGAGGTTTGCAAAGAAATGGTTAAGACCTTAAAGGAGAAGCTGACAGGTACCCGATATCCCTTGGGCTTATTCTAGGCATTCATAGTTGGGGTATCACAAGTTGATCCCCTCACCACCGGAACATGTACTCTGAAGGATTATGTCCTCAGAAAGTTTGACGAAAGTATGGAATCCCTGTATCCATCGAGCGGAGATTTTGATCAAGGCAGGTTGTCCCGGTTGTCGAAGACCATGATTCGGTCGCATGATGCCATCAAAATGGTGAACAAATTTCGAAGCAGGGCCAGAGAAGTTGAGGATGAGATGGAGGGTGTCCGCAGCAGATGGGATAGCATCCAGAGTATAGATGAGGAGAGCGTTAGCCAAGTATTGGAAGCTTGAAAAAAATCATAAGTTAATAAAGTTCTCCGGGTCTGGGAGAATTCAGCCCAGCATCATGTTTTGTATTCTTTATTCTTTTGGAACACAAAGTTCTGAGATCCCAGAGTTCTAGATCCCTCATTTTTGAATTCTTCACGTAACCTGTGTCTCAGATCCCAATGCCGACCAGTTACTTTCAGAGTTGTAGTAAAGGTTGTCAGAAGGTGGGTAACTACAACATGGCATGTCAGCTTGATGGGAGGTTTTTGACAGATGGTCTTCCCAAGGCGCTGCTTCAAAGATACCCCTAGTGCATCAGAGACAGGGTGCCACTTTTTCATTTATGAGGCATGTAGCCTCGATCCCCGGGGGATCAGATTTCTTCTTTCACCCTCCTGGCTCTCTTCTCGAGGCTGATTCTTCCACTCCATCTTTTTTGTCTTATTATTCTAACATGTCATGCGTTTTTTGTCTCGAGGTCTTTTGTAACATGGTGCAGGTAGTACCAGCCACCGGATAATGTATTTTATTGTAAAGTGTAAAATAAGTTAGGGTTAGGTTTAGGTCAGAAGATGTGTATAAATAATAAGTCTGACCTCATTCCAAGGGTCAATGAAATTTATGATTTTGCAGTCTATAGGTAATAGCAAAGCAGTTTTCTCATTTCTTAGTTGCAGAGCTCAATGCTTCATAGTTTTAAGCTTTCAGTAGTTAAATGCTCCCTGGGAGTTACCATTGTACCGTGCACCAGTGCTTGCTGGAAAGATGTTAATGAAGAAGCAAAGGTTCTCACAATGATGTTGTTAGCACTTTGTCTTCTAGGTTAACTGTATTTTATGCTTTGTGTTCTTCATGTCCTTTTCTCTAATGCTTGAAGTAAATTAATGACCTCCTTTCTTTTCTACTGATAAAATATAAGCTGATGGTTGTATATTACTTTGGTATTTAGTGTAGTGTGTTAGAGCATTGTTGATGTTTTCAATTTTTAGCATAACTATAGGTAGATGAAATACTTCTAACTCTGCAAGATCTTTTTAAGTTTATTTGTTAAGTAAAAGCGTGCTTGGAGAAAACCCCACTTACCTGAATCCCCTGAGTTGATGAGTTGAAGATAACCAGCTATCCCCCTCAAAAATAGTCGCATCTCCCAACCGAGCCCCACACTATCAAGACCCGACTCTCATGTGCTTGGAGGCCTGGGGAATCTCATTTCTCTGGACAACCTTTACAGGCGAAGTTGGCTAGTACCCCGGTACCCGGTGGAAACTTACCTCTATTGGCAGACCCGGTCACAAAGTCTCGTCAACACTCTTGTCTCTTCCTCTCAAGTATGGCCTCTACAACATCTCCGCCATAGGGAGTGGTACCATGAAGGTCATCCCTAATAGTAATCAAGCTATAAAGTATAGATTGGCATGTGTTCTTATAAACAATGGAGCTAGTCGGGTTATTAATAGAATCTTGCAACCTTTGAATTTCTTTATTAGTTCATGCAAATAGTTGCTCAGGGAGAATAGGTGCATCTGCCATGTGTGATGTGTAATAATGTCTAAAAAATCTATATATATGTATGTACCTAAAAGATTTTATTTACTGTCAAATGAAGTCTACATATATGTTTTCCTAGAATTTAATTCAAGAAAATAAAATGAAAGTACACATTTGGAGACCTACATTATTTCAAAGTAAAGTCAATTACATTTAAATTTCACTTAAAAATAAATTACACACATATGTACACATGTCTAGGTAAATAAATTACACACATATATGTAAACATGTCATTTAAATAAATTACACACATATACTACATACATATTCAATGCAATGGTACATTATTTCAAAGTAAAATTAATTACATTTAAATAAATTACACACATATGTACACATGTCATTTAAATAAATTACATACATACATACATGTACACGCACCTTAACCAAAAAAAAAGTGTTGAAATATCTAATTAGAGTAAAGAAGGGTCATAAAGCGATGTATGTAAATTATGTAGTTTATTTAGAATTAGAGAATGTGTGAATTTATAATTTGTATAAAAATAAATATGTATTTAAAACTACAAGTGTCGGGTAATCAATTGTACGGTTATGTATTTATGTGATTCATTTATTCTATTTGTTGTTAAGTAGTAGAGAAATGATTAAACGTAAAAAATGTGTGAAATATTTAATTAGAATGGGAATGCGTGATAGAATGGTATATGTAAATTATGTAGATCATTTAGCATTAGAGAACATTTAAATTTTCAAATATTTAAAAATAAATTTATATTTAAATAGAAGTGTGTAGTACAATATATTGTATGTAAATAT
>MU225370.1:523492-545224 GCA_018584345.1 Thuja plicata
TAATTGCTCTCTCCAATGAGATTTATCTCCTTTTATATATCCCTAGTGGAGTGAGTCATACCCCTTTGTTTGGTAAGGGATACCTCTCTTCATGAAGTGCTGCATGAAGGGTAATGCTTTGTAATCAATGGCTTGATTAATTTCATTTGGTTGGCCTCCTTTGGTAAATAGCCGATTTGGAATCATTTCCTTTTCAGTTTATCTTAGTCGGCCTCTTAATGATTTCTATGTAATCGCCTAGGAAGCTTTTCGTAATTGAGGTTGTGATTCACTTTGTGAGAGCAATGTCTTCATGGTGGGGGTTCTTTTCATTTTATCTTAGTCAGCCTCTTAATGATTTCTATGCAAACGCCTAGGAAAATTTTTGTAATTGAGGTTGCAATTCATTTTGTGAGAGCAATGTCTTCATGGTGGGGGCATGACAACATCCTATACAATTTGTTTGTGGGGGCACTACTTTTATTAATGTTGTACCACTAGGGCTACTGCTGTAGTTACATTTTTTTGTGGGGGCACTGCTTTTATATAATTTTTTTTTTGTTTTACTTTGTAACTGTCGCAATTGCGACGTCAACCCCCTGAATTGCGACGGGGATGCTGTAGCGGCGACGCCAAATGCCCGTGGAAATTGCATTGGGATCCGTCGCCAGCCAAGGGGATTGCGACGGGATTGCTGTAGCGGCGACGCAAAAATCCCGTCGCAATTGTATTGGGATCCGTCGCAATTGCGACGCATTCCACAAGAATTATGGCCAGATGATGCCAGAATAAAGTGGTAGTATAGCGACGAATAGCTGTCGTAATTGCGACGGGTGATGACAGACATCATAATTTGCGACTAAAAATGAGCGACGTCTACTACTGTCGCACTGGCGAAACATTTTTATCGTAATTGCGACACATAGCCGTTGCAAAACGATGCCAAATGTATTAGTGCATACAATCATGCCACCCTGAGCGTTTGGAACCGGATAATACGGCGTCATGACTGGAGCCATTGCGTGCTTGGTGACGGCCGTATTTTGATTATCTCTTGTGTGTGTACCTATGCTTATGAGAAATTATTTTCATGCTATACCAATTCCTTAGGTAGATTTGTGCTTGAAGTGTTTGAAGAACATTGGCAAATCTAAAACACAAATGAAATACCCAAAATTCAGATTTGTCACATGCTTGTATCCGTCAAGGTTGCTTTGTCCCTTATCGGATTGTTTTCAGACCTATGCATGTTATTTTCTGATTTGACTATGTTGAAATTGGTTCTTGCCATGGAACAAACCTATTGAAAATCAGACAGAAATCAAGCCTTTGCTAAGTCATCAAAACAATGTCCTTTTATAAATTATCATGAGCTCCACTCTTCAAAATTTGACCTTTTGAAAAATTTCCAATTGCTCACCCAAAATCAAATCTATTTATAGGACATGACCGATTCCAAGAAGCATAAGAAGGTAAGAACTTTGTTACCACCCGTGCAAAGAGAACAGAAGAACACAACCCGAGAAGCTAACAAGTACCAACACATCATTGATTCTGTCAAACAAGAAATTCATAAACGAGAAGAATTCGATAAAGTGATCTACAATAACAAGGTTGCTCATTTTATGGGAAGATATCATTTAGACTCTACTTTCGTCACATTTGAGCAATATGACTAGCTGGTCCACTACTACAAACGAACATTTCTCCTCTTCTTAAGCTCACTTAGCTTGCATTTTAGGATATCCCTTAGATTGTCATCTATAGGAACACATCACACACTCATCCAAGCATAATCTTGCATTATCCAATCCAATCCCAATCATCCTAGCATCATCTTAATCATCATCCAAGGCATCCTTTATCATGTCCTTCACTTGGTATTGCATACCCTTTTGAGTTTCTTAGAACCTACATCTTAATCAACCCCATCCTCGAATGTCCTTAAACTAAGCATTTTTTAGGATAATCCCCTTTGTCTTTTGCAACCTCATCACCTTGATCAAAATGTTGGTTCGCATTGATAAAGAATCTCGTCTGCCAAAGACCACAAGTCTATCTTAAGTAGACAATCATATTCACTTGATCTTGCATTAGGGAAAGCAACCCTTAATTTGTGCATACACCAAGTCATCCTTAGTCCTTAGGAGCATATTCATCATCCTAGACGTATCCTAATCCTAGCATCATCATCCTTAGTTTCCTAGGCATATCCTTGCATTACATCTTGCATCTCATATCCCCTTAGGGTAGTCCTTTCATGCCACCTATCACATGAGCCATGAAGAAGAGGAAGAACATGGATCCTAATCTTGCCGCTAGTTCATCTAATCTTATGATTGACAACACCAATGTCATGGTTACCTATGCGCCTCAGCCCAGTGAACAAATCAAGCACATCTGGGTAGATAGTAATGAGCCTCCCACCATGAGTACCGTAGAAACATTTATCAATCATCCAGAGCATGTTCACATGGTAAATACCATGATTGGATGCAATAGCAATCAGGTACTCTTAGAAATTCAACAACAAGGACTTCAAATCCCACCATGGATTATACCCACACTTATCACACAACCTATGGCACTTCTAGGAGAACATTATCCTCCCACTAGAAAAAAAGTTTGTGATACACTTCAACAAGATCTACAAGTGGGAACGCTTATCGCACAATTAGTCCATCCCTCCATTCCACCCTCCATCATGCACACCACACCATCATCTACCTCGGGAGCACCACTTCCTGATCCAACATCAGCAGCACAAACAATACCCCCTATCGCTATGCAGGCACCTCCTCAATCCACAGCCGCTCCGCTTTCACAAATATTCCCAACATTCATTGCACACTTTCCACCACCACTGGTTAGCACTCAAAAAATCACCCTTCTACCCATCCCCACTCAGCGCATTCTAAGTGCAACAATCAGTTTGTAGCATCAAAGCACCCAAGTCTCCATGCCTATTCCACCTTTCTTCACCACAGGCATGCCACCTACCAATGCCTATAACCAACCCTTATTTCCACAAGGGTCCACTTTCCCCGCTCCACTAGCAACACAATCGCAACGCATGCCAACAGTTCTACCTCAAACACAATTCAACCCAAATCCACCCATGCAACAACCATATACGAATCCCTTCATCATACCTCAAGTTCCTATCTAGTAGCAATCTATCCAACAAAAACAACAACCAATCCAACAGCAAAAACAACCAATCCAATAGCAACAGCAACCTATCCAATAGCAACAACAACCACAGCAACCAATTACCAATCCATTCACATCCCAAGAACAACAGTAGAAAATCAACCCCTTTACAGCTACATAGCCCACTATCCAAACTATATAGCATTCACAACCACAAACGCAGGGGAAAATCCCTTCATGGCACAACCACCACAATAGTTTTCTAATCTTTTCATCCAACCCATGCAGCAACAACAAACCCATTTCGCCAACTACCAAGCCATGCCATCTTCTATTGCATCATAAACCATTACACCTCCATAGCAATTTAGTGTCCCCAATAACACCAATTACCCTGCTACATCCATTGGGGGCATCCCACCACAAAACACTTATCCTCCACCCTATGCACGTGTGCAACAGGCTCAGCCCACTTTTACCATGCCTCAGCAAATACAAACCTACTTCCAGTAGTTGCAGCAATCCTACCAAGCGCCGCCACCTCCTCCACATCAATATTCCCCTCAGCCGCAGCTTCCACCATAATAGCCCATATACACTGACCAGAGACCACCATATCAAACACCATAATATCCCCCATAGAATCCTCCATATTTTCCATTTGATCCATATCAGAATCAGGGAACCAATGCAATCGCGGTCAACAATCCTCCCCCACAAATCAATCATGAATGGGAGGAAATGAAGAATGCTCTCAAAGAGCTAAAAGCAGGGAACGAGACTAAAACATTCAAGTTTGATGAAGTGTGTCCTTAACCGTTTGATCAATCCATCACTGTAATACCCTTCCCCAAACATTTTGAGACACCTAAATTTGACAAGTATCGGGGAAAGGGAGATCCTGTGAGCCATGTGAAAGAATTTTATATCGCATGTCAAGAAGTGGCCTATAGCGATAATTTCCTTATGAGACTATTTCCCAAGAGCTTAGGAGGGACCGCTCTCGAATGGTTCTACAAAATCCCCTACGACACAGTTTCTACTTTCACTGAACTATCTGAAAAGTGTGTGGCCGAATATGCACATAATGTCAAAAATGAACTCTCACTCCTTGACCTATGCAACTCCAAACAAAAGGGAGGAAAGAGTCTGGCCAATTAGCTTCAATGCTGGCAAGGGCTTACTACGAGGTTTTCCTATCAACCCCCTAAGAAACGTCTTATCAAAATCTTCATAAACAACCTTCATCCTAAGCTTTCCTATCACATGTGCATGAATTGTATACAAACTTATCATGACATCAGAATCAAAGGCATGGATCTCGAGCGAGGTCTTGTAGAAGATGGTGCCATCAAGCACTACAAATAATCCCAGCTTGACAAACATAATAATGATCGATCACAGTAATAGAACAAGAATATTAATGCGGTAACTGACGGAGCCATTGACACCAAACACGTTCAGGTTGTGGTATCCAGTCCTAATACACCCAATCAAACCTATCAGCAAGCACCGCCAGTATATCCGCAACCTCCTCCCATGTATCAGCACCCCGCTCCTATGTATCACCAACCAACATATCAACAAAACACACACCCTCAAGGCACGCCTATCCATCCCTCTAGGGACATCATATCAACCCAACTACCAAGGTCCTACGAATCAGACAAATGCTATATCAATCCCACATGGACAAAAAAGGACTCACGCTTCGAATGCGCCACAATGCACATTTACCCCTTTAGGCAAACCCATAGATGTCATCTTCCGCAAGCTGGTTCAAGCTAATCAAGTCGTGTATCCAAAAATGCAGCCATTTGATGACTCAACACCTAAGCCAGCTTGGTATAAAGATAATGAGTACTATGATTACCATTGAGTTAAGGGACACACCACCCTCAAATGCATGAAGCTAAAACACTATATTCAGGATCTCATTGACCACAAGGAGATCGAAGTAGACTCTCCTGCCCAACCATCGCCAAACGCATGCCTTAAAACCTATCAAAATGCATTTCCTGAACACACTTCAGGTAAATTTCCACGCAATCCTACTCAATCCTCTGATTAGGGGAAGGCTAAGCAAGGAGAAAATGGTGACAAAAAAAATTATACAAATGCATATATCAACTACGATAATCTCATTGACTGCATATCCCAAGTCCAGTCCTCTGTCAATATCATCCATGTCAAGGGTGTCGATAACCAATGTGTAGTCACCACTCATAGAGGCAGAATAATAGTTGCAGGTGCAAGTACCATTCCATCTATTGGTACCCAATATAAAATTTTGGAACACCTAGGGAATACTCCTGCCCAAATTTCCATCTAGGATCTTCTCCGCACATCACCCACCTATCAAGAGATCCTTAATAAAGCCCTACGAGAATCCTGTCTTCCCAGCGACATCAACCTCACTGAATTCCAGAACCTTTTCAGACACCTGTCTACATCTTGCGGGGTCTTCTTTAAACAAACATACATTCCCTCAGAAGAAATCGATCATAATCTCCCACTCCGTATAGCTATCATGGTTAATGATTTTTCCATCAAACAAGTCATGATAGATAATGGTTCGGCCCTAAATCTGTGTATTCTAAAATTCATAAAATAGATGGGTTGTACTAAAGTTGATATAACAAATGATGTCATCATAATTAAGGCATATGAAAATCTAGAACGGGCTTCTGAAGGCACCATTTCATTGCCCATTCAAGTGGGCCTTGTTATCCAGGATACATTCTGCCATGTTATTGATCTTGACCTTCCCTTCAACATCCTCCTTGGATGCCCATGGATTCATTCTATGCAATTCATCCCCTCCACCTACCATCAATGGATCAAGTTCCCATATAATGGCACTGAGATCACCATCCGCACAGATCCCAATCCCTTTGCATATTGCAATGCATTGGAAACCTCCTTCCCACATTCAAATCACTTTCCCGGGATTGACATTGGTACCTTTGTCACTAGCTCATCATGAAACCATTTAGACCCAGAAACAATCCTCTCTTCTACCCTTTCCATGGTCAAGATCAACAACAAAGGTTGTGGCAAGTACAGCTTATCAGATGCCTTCATAGTCGAAGCACTGCCAGTTGATCCACACACTCAAGGTTGACAACCTAATCCCAACAAGACAGAAGCAAAACCAACTGAGCCGCTGCAATTTGGACCTACTACTTTTATCTCAAGTGGTACTTTGAATGGCCAGGAAATGACACCCAATATCAATCAATGGCTCTATAAGGATACACCACCCAAGGACACAAGTTGCTCAATTAATTCAAAGGTAAGTACCCTGTAACTCACAAACTGGTGACAGAAAAATGGAACTACCAAGGAGGTGGCCTTGGTTATGAAGAACAAGGAATGAAGGATCCTATTGTACCTACTCGGTGAGATAGCCACCTAGGCCTTGGTATGGATTCTGCCATGAATGGGAGCACCAACGAGAACATCGACTATGCCTCTTATCCTTCCCTGGGTGAAATCGCTGATATTGAAGATGTCCCAGAAGAGAAAGTTGTGAGAGCCTATGACAATGTCTTTGATGATGAAACCTTCTTGGGCTATTCTATCCTCTGCCAGCTTTCCATTCTCTTCATTGAACTCCCCCTCCGTTATCCTAAACTCATAGACTGGGACCAACCAAGTATTGTGCACGTTGACGAGTTCCAAAATGAGGAAGAGCTTCTAAGTTTTATGGGCGCAATTGAAAAAAGCAATGATTGGGGGCAAGACTCAACATATGTCTACAAACTAGACCCAAAGGCATACTTTGGGGAAAAGGAAAACTTCAGCCACAAAAATGAAACAGAAAATAACAATAAAAAGGAGAAAAATTGATCCCCTAGCAAAAACCCCTCTGGGGCGGTATCTGATCATAAAATAGTAAAAACAGAGGGTTTATCCTCTGGTAAAAACCTCCCTAAGGTGCCAGAGGATGAAGATTATCCTCTTCCTCTAATCCATGATTATAGGCCTGAGAAATCATCGATTCTCATCGAAGAAACAAAACCTGTCAACCTGGGCACCAAAGAGAATCCCACCATCACATACATAGCAACATCTTTGACTGAAGAAGAAGAATGGGATCTTGTCACCCTCTTGAAGGAATCCATAAAAATTTTTGCATGGTCTTATTCCCACATATTGGGACTAGACCCCCACTTGGTGGTTCACCATCTTGCAGTGGACCCAAACATCAAGCCTGTCAAGCAAAAGCTCAGAAAGATGCACCCTAAAGTGGCACTACTTGTCAAAGCAGAGCTAGAAAAGTAACTCCAAGCCAAGATCATCCGCACTATTGATTACTTTGAAAAGATTTCTAACATGGTGCCAGTGTCTAAACTTGACAAATCAATAAAGATATGTACAGATTTCCAAGATCTCAACAAGGCATGTCCCAAGGATGATTTCCCACTACCCAACATAGACATGATCGTAGATCTCACAAAAGGACATGAGATGTTGTCACTCATGGATGGATTTTCTGGATATAATCAGATATGTATTATAGAAGAAGATCAGCATAAGACAACATTCACAACCCCCTGGGGTACCTTCTGCTATAATATGATTCCTTTTGGCTTGACATGATTCACAAAATCCTTGAAGACTATGTAGATGATATCTTGGAAAAATCAGTTAAAAGGGAAGATCACCTCAATGTTTTGGAATGCATCTTTGACAGAATTGGACACTACTGCTTGATGCTCAACCCTAAGAAGTGTGTCTTCAAGGTCACATCAGGAAAACTCCTTGGGTTCATTGTATCCAAATGAGGCATTGAAATAGATCCAAAGAAGGTACAAGCTATCATAGAGATGCCTCCACCGAAAACATTCTGACAGCTGCGCAGCCTCCAAGGAAAGTTACAATCTGTGCACTGCTTTATATCCCAGCTAGATGACAAGTGTCAACCATTCACTCACCTCCTATGAAAAGATAACACTTTCAAATGGGATCCTCAGTGTCAAAATATTTTTGACAAGATCAAAGAATACTTGGCTAATCGACCTATCTTGGTACCCCCTGTACCCAGCCGACTACTCATCTTGTACATTTCTACTACTACAACATCACTGGGGGCACTCCTTGCTCAGTTAGACGATGAAGGAAAAGAAAGAGCCATTTATTACATCAGTCAGACCTTAGTGGGTTATGAGCTCAATTATTCTCCTATGGAAAAATCATGTCTGGCATTGGTCTTCACCACACAAAAACTTTGCTACTATATGCTTAGTCATACAACCAAGCTCATTTCAAAACTGGACCCTCACAAGTACTTACTCTCCAAGACCACACTCACAGGTTGAATGGCAAAATGGGTTATGCTGCTAAGAGAGTTTGACATTCAATATGTAGACAAAAAATCCATTAAAGGGAAAGTCATTGCAGATTAGCTAGTAGAAGCGCCATTGGTAGACGCATATCCTCTGATCACAAAATTTCCAGATGAGCATGTGTACATGATAGAAGAACAACCTACTTGGAAACTCTTCTTTGAAAGATCCTATATAGCTCATGGTGCAGGGGCAGGAATAATTTTCATCACACCTCAAGGTGACTACATCCCTATGTCATTCAAATTGGGATTTCCTTGCACAAACAACATTGTAGAATATGAGGCACTAATCGCAGGACTCCGCATGGCTATCAAATGGAACATCACAGATATACATGTCTTTGGCGATTCCCAACTCATCATCAAACAAGTCCTAGATGAGTATCAAACCAAAGATGATAAATTGATGCTATATAAGCATATGGTTGACAAGATGAAAGAACACTTCCTCCACTTGCAGATAACACAAGTACCATGCTTACAAAACAAAGTTGTTGATACAATGGCCACAATTGGCTCCCTCTTGGAGATTCCTCATGAATCTACACAATACAAATTCTTAGTTGAGAAACTGCATGCTCCCTCATATGAGAATGATGAATCAAATTGTGTATGTGTCTTGGTTGGTCCTCAGTCCCTGTGGTACCACGATATTCAAGATTACCTACAAAATGGTATCATATCTCCTCACCTCACCACAACCCAACACCAAAACTTTATTCGCAGAGCATCCCGTTACACCCTCGTAGCCAACACCCTTTATCATCGAGGCTATCACAACGTGCTCTCTAGGTGTTTAGATGAAAATGAAGCTGCCTAGGTGTTACAAGAGGTACATGCTGGTATTTGTGGTGCCCACACGAGTGGCATAGTCCTAGCAAAGCAACTTTTATGTACAAGGTACTACTGGCCTACAATGGAACATGATGCTTATGAGTTCATTAAGAAGTGCTTGCCTTGTCAACAACATGCCAATTTGATCCATGCTTCTACACAGGACCTCAGGCCTATTGCACCTCCTTGGCCTTTCTCTTGTTGAGGTTTTGACCTCGTTGGTAAGATTACTCCCCTCTCTTCTGAAGGCCACAAATATATAACCATAGCAATGGAGTACTTTACAAAGTGGGTCGAAGCAATTCCACTCACACTCACTACAAGTGTCCAGATCTCCAAATTAATCCTCTACCACATTGTCTGCCACTTTAGCATACCCTCCACTATCTTCAAAGATCACGGAACACCATTTGAAAATCAACACGTTAGTGATCTGTGTGCTCGCCTCCATATCCATCACCATTTCTCAAGTCCATATTTCCCTCAAGGTAACGGCCAAGCTGAGGCAACTAATAAAACCCTCCTCAAAATCCTCAAGAAAGTTGTCAATGATACTGGTCGTGACTAGCATCTCCAGAACAACCCCGCCCTCTAGGCTTATCGCACTTCCTACCATACTCCTACTGGCACTACTCCATATTCCCTAGTCTATGGTGCTGAAGTGGTCTTACCAATTGAGGTCAAACTACCCTCCCTCTGAGTATCACTGAGAGGCCTGGTTGATGATGAAGATTACCGAGTAGCACGACTCACACAGCTGGATCTACTAGATGAAAAGCGTCAGCAAGCCTATGATCATCTGATTGTCTACCAAAATAGACTCGAGCAGAACTACAACAAGAAGGTCCACCCACACCAATTCTAGGTGGGGGATCTTGTGCTAAAAGAGAATCAGAAAGTGGGTACAGATCAAGAAAAGAAAGGTAAATTTGAAGTCACCTAGCAAGGCCCCTATGTTGTCACTGCATGCTTCAGTTCTGGGGCATATGAACTCTCCACTCCTAAAGGAGAACCCTTGAATGATCCTATCAACATCATTCATCTTAGGTGCTTCTATGCCTGACGCCTGGTTGTTCATTCCAGTCATCTGAGAAAATCCATAAAAAAGTATAAAAAGTTCTAAAAAAAGCACAAAAACAATGCAAAACAGTCCTAAAAAAATCTCCTAAAAGCATAAAAATGAAGCTGAAAAAATGGTTGTCCCAGTGAAAACCTAGTAAATAGGCACTTGGACGACATCAAAAAGATCCAAAGAAATAAATAAACAAAAAGAAGCATAAAGAGAAAATTTTTTTCCAATGGTGAAAACTTGGCAATCAGGCGCCTTGGACAAGTATGCGTGATGAAAACCTGGCAACAGGCGTCATACATAGTGGACCATTCCATTATCTATCAAAATATTTCTCCCTTCCATCTCCTTTACCCATCGCATCCATCTCCAACTAAACCTCACCAATATTCCCTGGGTGTTCGCATATCATAAGCACTAGTTCGAAACGATCCTCCTATCTTGTGTCCTAAGCTTTTGTACATATTGTCTTGTATATTGCTATCCATACGGTGTATTATCCCAATACTTGAGCTTCAGTCCTGTATTTATCTCTGGTCCTCGGTTGATCTCCTTGCAGAACATGATCTAGTTACGCTTTTTCAAATCATAGGTTTCAGCAAGTTCCTTTTGGCAACATCTTGGTTCCCCAGTTTGATCGTAGTGCACCTTTGACCAATCAAATTTACGAGTCCCATCTTTTTGGAAATAGGTCCATTGAGGATGTATCCTTCCTCTCGTTGACCTGAATCTTAATCATCATCTCTTGGTTCTCGTAGGATGTATCTTTCCTCGTGAACTAATCAATCATCATACCTGAACTATCGCACGCATCAAAACAACATGATCCAATCAAATCTTGGCAGCAACCTTTGTGCATAATCGCTTGTAACTAATCGCTTGTAATTAATCATTCAGTTTTTTCCTTGTATATTCATGACACCTCCAGTCTCCTCACCATCGCACTAACATCCCAAGTCCTCGTGCTAACATTCCCTACCTGGTCCTTCATAGTCCGCCCGGCTGGTTCATCGGTTGATTGTGACACACTCCAAAAATATGGGTCTCATTGCATCTGTTGCATCCATTGCACCTGGTATCATTTTAGGTTCATCATTAGGTTGCATTAGATTCATCATTAGATTGCATTATTCATCATTTTAGGTTCATCATTACATTGCATTTGATCATCATTAGATTGCATTAAGTTCATCATTAGATTACATTGGTCATCATTCGATTACATTGCATACTTAGATTCATTGTTATAATCTTGTATTGTTACAACATTTAGATTCATTTTACATCTTGCGTTGTTAAAACATTATTAAAATAAGTATAGTCTTGCATAATTAATTCATTTAGATTCATTTTACATCTCGCATTGTTAAAAACATTTCGATCCATTTTAGTCTTGCATTGTTAAGATTCATTTAGATTCATTACGTACATTAAATTCATTTTGCATCCATATTCATATTCATTAAACATTAGCATATACATTGCATACATCATAAAATCACATCCGACATCCACACACGTCAGTATATCATATAAGCATCATCCACCCTGCATCAGACATACATCATATATACATAAGCATAAAACCATCCTGCATCCATAATGTATCATATATATGCATCACATCCTGCAAGCATCCATGTCAGTGATCATATAAGCATATACATCATAGCATCATAAAAATCAAAGCATGAAAGTCATACATCATAAACATCATAGAGTCCTCATTGATCATCATGTATATATAACAAATGTCCATAAGTACATGAGTCTGTCATCAATAAAATACATCAAGTGCACCTCGGTGTCAATATACATGTACATCTCAAAATGAAAAAATGTGTGTCACATAATCCTCTACTGAATCATGTCGGTGGCTTTGATGATCCACCTCCCTACCCTGGTGGTGGACGTGGTGGCATCCCAACCGATCCTTGAGATGATAAAGTTCAAACTGTGCTCTAAGATCGGAACCTCTATGAATACTCTCACCTCTGTCCCTCAGGAACTAGCTGGCGATATAGGACTCGATAGTGAGCTACCTCTCTACCTGCCCTGGTCACATCTCGGTGAGCTGCAAAAGCCTCTGCCACAACCTGTCCAGCCCCACCTGCAGTGGCCACCTACCTAGAGATGTCTCACTCAGTCTTGTTCGCCTCGACCCACCTCTGTGATGCATCCCTCTCAGAGGTCAATGCAAGGATCTGCTCTGTGGCCAGATCCATCTTCTCAATCAAAGTCCCCAACTAGTCTATGAGGGTACCTATCTCTGTCTACAGCTCTTTAGCATCCTGCGTCAATTCGACCATAGAAAACTCCCCTGCGTCAATCCAACCCTATAAGGTGTCAAAAGCACCCTCAGCCCTATCATCCCATGTTGTCTCTATAGCTAGAAACCCCTATATCCAGGTCATCTCTGTGTGCAGGCTAGTCTCTGATACATGTGCCATGCCTAATAGTCCCCGCAGTCTCGCACACTCTGTCTGTAGACTGTCTCACTCTGCGATGACAATGTCACGAGTCTCCTGTGCTACAAATCCTGCTGGTGGCCCCTGCACCTGTAGTGCCTGTCCCTATCCCTGGGCTGGCACCTGGGGTGCCTGGTCCGGCCCATCTCCCGGTGGCTCCTGTACCTATCCACCCCCTTCCTGTGCCTCTGTTTGAGGTCTAACCCATCTTTGTGGTCTCCTCCTCTGACCTATGGCTGAAGTCTCCATGGCATCTCCTATGGCGGTCCCATCATCAACATATGTATCCCCTGTCGGCTTCTCATGAGTATCCACCTGAGCTGGGTCTGTGAGCCATAAAAGCACATGTGCGGCCCACCATGCTGCATACTCTGTCGTCATCCCGGAAATCTGTGACATCGGGCCTAGCCACAAAGTCTATCCTAGCTATGGTCCTCCAGGATGACCTCACTGTGAGAGTGTTAGTATATCTCCCCCACGTGCCCACCTCCCTGGTGACATGAGGATGTAAGGCATCCTCTGTCACCACCCCCTATTGTAATTCAAACTGCCTCTTAACCCTAGATGGTCTGTATCTCTCTATTTGGTGGATAGTCCTCCCCAGCAGAAAGCAGTCAGTCTAAACATATGACAGGTACAGGAAGTCCTCAAAACCATCCTCCACCCCTGCCTCCCAGTCCATAGCTCCCCACAACTCGTAGAGTCTGTATGGGGTCTAGCAGAAAACCTGAACCTCATTGAGAAGTCATTGTCAGTATCCAATCTGACCAACTAAAGTGTACCTCAAAGGAATCCTATACCTACACGCATAGGGCTCTCTTGACTATCTCACCTCTAGTGTCTGCATCAGCTGAAACACTGCGATATGCTCCCAGGCCCACACTAGCATCAGAGTCACTCCCATCCCCATGTTGCACACCCTGCAATATGCAGCCATATGTAAGTCATGGTACAATTGTCCTAAGACAACGTACCCCCAGAAATAGGTAGTTCCCTCCTCTAGCATCTCTGCTAGCACCTAAGACCATCCCATCCCAAAACCAAGTCCCACCAAGTCAACTAACATCCGTCCTCCGATCAACCCCGCCAAGAATAAGGCTATCCATCGCAGTCTCCTATCCACCGCTGGCTGCCAGGGCACCCAAGTCCTGTATGTCAGGATCCTCCTCAACGATCTCCTGAACATGATCTCCATGTAATGGTCGCTATCCTTTAGTCTATACTTAGGAATCACCCCTCGCATAGGTATCCAAAGAATCCTCCACACATCCTCTAGCGTGATCGTAGCCTCTCTAGTAGGCAGATGGAATGTAGTCGTGTTGCTATGTCATCACTCGATCAGCGCAGTCATCATCCCATTATGCGCCTGTAGCCTAGGCCAACAGGGCACATAATCTAACCCAACAACTACTAACAACCCCCAGTCCTCCTCTGTAAGCTGCCCCTCCAACTCCATGGTAGGTGGCTAGTGCTCTCGCGATCCCAATGGTGGGTACTGCTGCTGTAACATCCAAAACCCACCATGTCAGCCTATACTTCTTTTATTCCTAGCCTAACCCCTCCAAAAATAGGGCATCTTTTCCCTAGGTCCTTTGCCGAACCATCCCTGGCCCCCGTCGGGTCCCTCCGTTTCCCTTCCCCTCTGCACCTGCCCCTTTGGGTGTAGACATCAGTTCAGCTAGAAACGTTGCCTTTGTTGGTCACACAACATTTCCTTTGTTGCGTTCTTTTCTCGAGGGGGCACAACCCTATACCGTCGTTGCTTCAACATGACTCCTAGAAACCCTCTTCCTCTAGGGCAACTTATTTTCTTGTCTTTGATGCAATGTCACTTGCGATGCCACGTCAAAGAGGGGCAAAATGTAGACGTCCAAAAATATTAATATTATTATTAATATTAATTTCCCTCTTATTCCTCTAACTGTTTAATTTAATCAATTAAATAGTTTCATAGTTGGTATTTATCAATAGTTTAAATACTATTCCAATGTATTTTATTTAAATACATTTGTCTCACAAAATCCCCTTTTTAATAAATTTATATTTATTAAAATCCCTCCACATTCCTAATTCTTCTAAACTATGATTTATCCAAATTTAATTTGGATTACAATCTAAGCCCTAGCTAGGAACCTATTAATCCAACCTACAGACCTGCCCTAAAGCCTACCCTATTCCTACTCTACTCCCATCACCTCATCCTCTAAACATGTTTCCCTACCTAACTGTCCTTTGATCATACTTAAAGGGTGATTCCTAACCTTTTTAAGGCTAATGCTCACCCACATGGGGAAATTCTCTCCAAAAAGGTCACCCATTCCTCTTAAATTCTTCTTACAAGTTTGTCTCCCACTTGGAACTCTTGAGCCACTAAATATTAAATGCTATATTTGACTCAAAATGGTCATCCCCTCAAGCCTATGTGTCCCTTATGTGGCTCTTATGTGGGTGCCACATAGATGCCACTTCATCCAAGCCTCTTCCTCTCTCCCAAAACTCTGTAAATAGAGGCCTTCTCCTCTTCATTTTTCATCTCTCAATTTGCATTGTTATCATGCTAGATTTGTTTTAGAATTTCATTGCTTGTTTTCATGCTCATGTTTTTAAGCTTAAATCACTTAGAAATTACATGCTAGGCTTCAATTTGGTAAATGAATCATAGTTTCTTGCATATGTATTATCATTTCTAGTCTGATCTATCATCTTGAAGAAGATTTGAGACTAGTTCTTCATACTAGCTCTTGAGTCTCTCTTCTTGCTTAATCAATCTTGCATTGCATTGGGGCTTTGATCCATTTGTGTTTGAGAGAGCACATGCACATTTAATCTAAAAGAACAAATCAAATAAGTAGAATAGGGTGCAATTTGCTTGTTTTAGTTCTATTTGATGTTATGATGTGGTCTTTGTTAGTTTCTTTTCTCATTTCATGAATCATGTGTGCTAACCCACTAACTTGTCATGTTTGAGCTTGATCCCAACAGATAGAAGATTTCCTCATACACAATTAGTTATCAAACTTTCTTGGGCATATACATGTTTTCTACACCAAAAATAGATGTACGGTTCCTCTACAATAATTTATATCAATTTTATTAACATATAACCATTTAATCAATGCCAAATGAATGTAGTAGTGTAAAATATAGCATTTGAAACTAGTATAAATGTGTCAATAGCCATATTCTTCTTCCATGCCTTATGCAACCAAATTTATTGCTCAAATATATTAGGTGGGTGGATGAATTCTACTAGAATCCCTATTTTATTTCCTAGGTGTTTTGATTCATTTGAGCTACATGCTTCAACAAAGTCTTTTAAAAGACTTAAGAGTAAACAATTACCAAACTATGATGCAACAATTCTCAAAAAAATTGGGTCCTGTGTATGTTCCTTTTAGACCTAGAACTAAATGTGGTGTCAATCTACAATAATCTCTCTGTTAGTCTTTTTTAATTCATAATCGTTTGATTGTGTCAACATTGACTATAATCTTGCAAAATGTGTCATTTGAGAGTAGTGTAAATGTGTCAATTTTCCCTTTTCTTTCTTTTTTTTTTCTCTTCTACAAATCATATGTCTTAACTATGTCTACCAACATGTCAGGGTGGGTTGATGAATGCTAGAGGATGTCCTATTTTATTTTCCAAGTGTCATGACCTATCCAAGCTACATACTTCTAGGAAAGTTTCTTAAAACACCCAAGACCAAAAAGCTACCAAACCATGATAGGGTAACTCTCAAACTTCATAGGACATAGATAATTTTTCCTATACCTAAACTAGATATGGGCTCCCTCTGCAAAAGTCTATCTTCATTTTTGTCAAATTATAATTGCTTGACCTTGCCACCAAAAAAATTAGTCGCACAAAAGGTGTCATTTGAAAGTAGTGTAAATGTGTTAATACACTTTTTTTTCTTCTAAACCTTTTGTGTTTGAACTGACTCTACCTACATGTTGGGGTGGGTAGGTGAATGTTGCGAGAGACCTTATTTCATTCCCCATGTGTATATATCATAATGGTTTGGATGCTTCTAGTAAAGTCTAAAGAGTCCTGAGAAAAAAGTCAAATTATGAAAGAAAAAATCTCAAACTTTGTGGTGCCTAAAAATATTTCTTTTAAACCTAACACTAGATATGAAATGCCTTTATAATAGCCACTCCATTTTTTTCAGCTCATAATCATTTAACTATACAAATAATGAATGCAGTGTTCCAAAATGTGTCGTTGGAGAGCAATATAAATGTTCCAGTATGACTATTTTTAGTTTTAAACATCATAAGGTTAAATCAATTGTGCCAATACATTAGGATGGGTAGAAAATGCTAGGGTAGGCCTTCTTTAATTCCTTAGGTTTCTTGATCCTTATAAGTTGCATGCTTCCAACAAAGTAATTTAATAGACCTAATGTAACAAACTACCAGTCTATAATTAAATAATTCTTAGACTTTATGATGCTTATGAATGTTATGTATACAACTATAGCTAGAAGTGGGCCCTCTATAATAATCTCTCTCAATTTTTTCAACTTGAAATTATTTGTTTATGTCAACAGTGAATATAATCTTGCAAAATGTGTCATCTGAAAGTAGTGGAACTATGCCAAGGCACACTTTTTCTTTCAGGTGTCATCTAACAAGATTGATCATTCAAACACATTAAGGTGGATAGATGAATGCTAAGGGAGGCCCTATTTCATTCCATAGATGTCTTGATCCATCCAAGGAGTACACTTCTAGCAAAGTCTCTTACAATACCTAAGAACAAAAATGTCAAACTATGATGAAGCATTTCTTGAACTTCATGTGTCCTGTGAATGTTCCATCACTAATAGGTTTGGCCATACCAACAAGGATTTGAGAGAGGCATAAGTGGCCACAAATTTTCCACCATTGTTATAACCTATGAAAAATATTGGAATGGGCTAGCTAGGGTAAAATAATATTTTGTTGCAAAGGCCCTCAATTACCATAAACACTTTTCCTATGAGGAACTTAAGGACCTAGTTGAGTGGGTGTTGACTATAGATCATGAGTTTGTGTAAAACGGGCTCAAATATTTACAGATAAAAGACTTTACAAATATGATTCTTTGCAAGGATATAATGGTAGAATGATATAATCTCTAGTAATGATGATGAAAGGGAACTAAATAAGTGTAACATTGGAACCAATATGTTTTCAACTCTTATATGTAGTGGTGCATCTAAAATTACTACTGGAGTGGTCATACAAATGTTTAAGAACATGCAAAAGGAACGAATTGAGTGAGGAAAATGAGGAATATATAATAGAGGTGGCAAGACATTATGCAAGAAGGAAAGATGAGAGGAGTTGTAAGTTCCAACCATAGGAGGTAGCTCTACTATACCAAAATTAACTGAGTAAAAATATCACAAGGAAAATTGTTGATTGGGAAAAATCATTAAAGGAAGGAGTGCTTGTGGAGGATGTAAGAAAATAAGAAGTCAATGGGCCTTGTTCTGGCTGGTGAAGTTGAAAAGTTCTTAGTGAATGAACCTACTAAGGATTTAATCTTGCTGAATGCAAGGCTTTAACATTATAAAGAATGAAGCCAGAATCATATATCCTAGATGAATAACCATTTTATAAATTACAAATCCTTTTATTGAAAAAAAATTAATAACAAGTTTTAAATAAAGGTTTAGTATAGACATAATGAAAGGTGCAAGACAAAGCATGCATACAGGTAGACCACGACACCATTAAAATTGAGACCTGTGGGTGTCTTGAGGAGGGAAATGTAAGTGAGGATCATGTAACCATAGAAGAGGAATTATTGATTTCAAGAAAAATGACATTTGCTGAAATAAATAGTTATAACTAAAAGGTTATTACATGTTCTAGGTCACCAAATCGTTTTAAAAGGATGTAATACCATATTAAGAGAATACTAAGCATTCTTTATAGATAAATCATAATCTCCATACTTCAAGAAATCGGCATTTTAACGGTTCTAGAAAAAAACAATTGACATGTTTAATAGCTTTCTCAACTGCTTCACTTTAGTTTAACAACGTACAAAGCCACAAAAATCTGACAGTCACGAAACCGAAGATTTAAATTTAGAAGGTGGTAAAACAGGAAAGAAAAGCTTATGAAACACTTCAACGTAGAGAGAAGCAAATCTATAAAAAAAATTGTGGCATTCTGGGATAACTAAGTTTATTTTTTTAAAACTAAATTGCAAAGTTATTTCGTCAGATCAGTCAAATCAGATTGGATAAAAAAAGGTACTGCAAAAAGTGCTTCGTTTCAAAGCTCCATAAAACCGGACATCCTGACTGTCACACATTTGAAGTATGATATTACAGAAAATAGACTCAATCTTGTGAAAGTTGTTCTGCCTGTTGCTTTAAATCCTGAGATTTTTCGTTTGTTTTGCAGAAAACTTACTTAAATTAGGCAAACCGTATAGTATAACCAGGCATTATTATTAATTGTAATATAGCCTAGAAGAAGAAAAAGAACATGATTTTCATGTGACTGAAAGTTCAAAATATCTCGGCATACAAATATACAATGAACAAATCGATGTATATTTATGTCCTGAACTGAATAATTTGCAAACAGGTATCATTTACAAGAACAAGGAATTCACGGCAGCCTCTGCTGTTGAAAAACTCACAAAATCGACGCATATTTTTTTATAAAATGAGGGCAAAATGCGTAAAGCTCACGCCAAAAATTTCTCAAAATAGAGAAAAAAGACAGGTCATGACGGATTTCTTGTCTCCGTTTCCAAATCAGAAATCCCGCCCAAAGCAATCATTTCCGCGTCCAACATCCAGTCGTCCATAATCTCCGAGAAGTCCACTTCCCAGTCGGGAGCAGGTCCCGAGTTCGAATCCCACAAAGCATCATCCCAGGACCAGAATTCCGACTCAGAATTACAAATCTCTTTAGGTGCTGTATATTCGTCATCACAGGCAACCTTTTCGTTGCCGACATCGTCATCGTTGAGAAGAATCTGCAGAAGCTCCACCATAACATCGCTCTGGTCGGATTGTATGTCGGCGGCGCGCGAGGCAGAGAAGTCCGTCTGCTTGGAAGAACAAACAGTAGACGAAAAAGCCGAGTCACAAGCTCAAAGGCTCTCTTTCCATGACCAGGTCTCGGTTTCGAACCCCAGGCCGTCGTATAAAACCGAGCATTCCACTGTATTATCGCAAGGCAAATGACCAGACATTTCCATGGACGCTTCTTCAGAATTCCTGTTCACAATCCTCTCACAGAGCTCTCGCCTTGTACTTAAAGATCGAACAAAAATGGACTAAATGCAAATGACAAAAGAAATTAATGATGAAATGACAGAAATTGTGAGCGGCAAGAAGAGTTTAGTGAGGGGGCTGCGGAGGAATGATTGTAGCGGTTGGCGTTCCCCCGTGCGAGAAGAGAGTGATAAATGGAAAAGGGAGGACAAAGGTGGTTTGAGAATCCGTACACAAAGACGTGGCGGTTGGTCGTATAGCGGGTATTCCTGGGATGGCGGTGGCTGCAGACAGGCTTTGCAAATAAAAGGCGGCTCAATACATGCAAATCGCGATCAAATCACCCTTTTTAAGTGAAAACTTGCCCAAATCTACCGTGGTTAAACAACAAATTTGGTTTAAAAACTAAACGTAATTAAAGAAAGTCTTAAGAGTTAAGATTTCTTTTACTAATTAGTCTCGCTGGGGTTAAAGTTTAATACTGGCGGGGAGTTGTTTGGTTGGCGGAATTTGTGCATGCTAGAATTGCCAATTCTAGAATTGAATCCATTCTAGGTTTGTGCTATTCTCAAAATGAATTCTAGAATATCACTGTCATGTTTGGTTCACCTGGAAGATGACTGAGAAGATGCAAATTCTTTGTTTGGTTCCACACAACTAGAATTGGAATTGGAATTTTGTTTTTGTACACATACAGATATATACACACACATGTGTATATATACACACACATGCGTGTGTGTATATACACACATGTATATATACACATGTACACACACATATATACACATACATGTATGTATATACACATGTATACACATACATACATGTGTATATATACACATGTATACACATGTACACACATGTGTGTATACACACACACATATATATATACACAATTTGTGTATATATATACACATACACATATACACACATGTGTATAGATATGAGTATGTATATACATGTGTGTATATATACATACATGTATATATACTATATATATACATGTATGTATATATACACACAAGAGTATATACATGCACATGTATATACATACACATGTATATTCACACACGTGTGTATATACACGTGTGTATTGTAACACCCCAAAATTGGCATCTTGCAACCCTAACCAATTTTGTTACATTTGTCATTCTTCTAAATCATCAAAGTCCTATTGTACTAGGCAATTCTGAGTTTTCACTGACTCTACTTGACCTGAGTGTCAAATGCAGAAAATCCTAAATCTGTATTAATCATACATCATATTTAATTCCTAACTATCTATTTGGCTAAACAAACCCTATGATCGAATTAATTTAATTAATAAAGTCCTAGCACTTTAATTAAATTAAATTCACCCTCTTTAGCTGAGACACATGAAAAAGGAATTAAATAATATTTAATTATTAAATAAATATCCTCTTTTCAATAATTGAATTTAATTATTCAGATAATTGAGAAAAAGCAATTATGAGGTCATATTTATTTAATTAATTGGATATTCTCTCAAAAATGTTATTTCTATTCAGAAATAGAAACTGTGAATTAATTGTGCTTTAAAGGGAAATAAAACAATTGAATTCAAATAAAACAATATTAAATTAAATAGATAAAACAGTTAAAACAGGAAGAAAACAATTTA
>MU225370.1:574371-584397 GCA_018584345.1 Thuja plicata
AATCTTCTAACTAAGATTGTTTATACTTGCAATTATGATGTGAAAGAGTGTCTCTAATCATTTGTTAACTATACGTAGTACTAATACAAAGATTCTTTATGATTTCTATAGGTATTGGTGCACGTTTTGACCAGAGGACCACAAAGAAAAAGATGCAACACCATTTGATCCTTCCTTTGTTCCCAAATCAGGGAAAGGTAGTAGGCCTAGTCACAAACATACATGATGTGGATGTACCTACCATTTTAGCACCCGAATCATGATTCGTAAGCCAAACCATATGTTGATATGGTACCACCAGGTTCAACATGTGAACAAGGAAAGCATACCTTGTCACGGTCAAATGAACAATGAATTTTTGGGAATGAGGTCCTTCTTTGCGCCATTTATTAGTAAGCAATT
This sequence comes from Thuja plicata, assembly GCA_018584345.1. Taxonomy (NCBI): domain Eukaryota; kingdom Viridiplantae; phylum Streptophyta; class Pinopsida; order Cupressales; family Cupressaceae; genus Thuja; species Thuja plicata. The sequence goes on from MU225370.1 coordinate 574,774, forward strand.
GCATCAATGGGTCTATTCATTGCTATTGCTTGGAATGCCTGTGGATGTAGTGCATAAAAAACATAAGCAAATGGTGCATGAGAAGATGACCATATTTGAGGGTCAATCTTCTAGAGATTATTTTCTTACAATGGATGATATTGCAAATATTGATCACAAAATTAAGTCATTAAAATACATATATGATAGTAGTGATGGTATTTCAGTGAAACAATGGGTTTTGGCAAACACTGAAAAGTGGTTTGCATATCAAGAGTATAGTGTCACTATTGATGGAGATGGGGAGGTCCCGTTTGTGCTGGGGATTCAGTTGCCAGAGCAACTTAATTGGATGCTTCAATATGGCCACAACAACATATTGGCCATGGATTCTACTTTTGGTACAAATGCGATGAAGGTATGTGGTGTATCCCTTCGTAGAGTTGACTTAAGAATGTTTACACTTAAAAATAAAATATAGTATTGATACATACCTTATATCTTATGATAGTTTCAATTATATACAATTCTCACATTTGACTCGAAGAATATAGGGGTTCCTGTGGCATGGGTCATTATGTCTAGGTCTTGTGTACATGACATTACATATTGGATGTGTATTCTTCTCCAACATTCTCACTTGAAGAATATTGATTGGAGATTAAATGCATTTATGGTGGATGATGCAGCTGCTAAGATCAAAGCTATTAGGTACTTTTTATTTGTCATTGAAACCTTGTAATTTTTTAAAATATTTTAATACATCACTTAAAAAATAAAGTTAGATATAAGTAAAAGTATTCATGATGCAGAGAAGTGTTTCAGTGTGATGTATATCTATGCACTTGGCATGTTAGATGTGCGTGGCTGAAGAACTTGATTGCAAAAGTCAAAGATAATGAAATTAGACAAGAGATATTTGATAGACTTGGATTTATCATGCATCATTCAGCAAATGAGGATTCTGCAAGGAATGAGATTCACATATTTATTGAAGATTGTAAAGATACACAACCCTCATTCATTGAATATTTTAAGGGATGATGGTCTACTAGATTGAGTATGTGGGCTAGATGTTTCCATACACTAAAGCATGCAGGAAAAGAAAAAAATGGTGCCATAGAGTCCTACCATTCACATCTAAAGAGATGATTCTTGAAAACAATTGAGCGTGCTACAAATCATTGTGTTGATTGGTTGGCACACCAATTCACAACACATGTTTATATCTATTACTAGTGGGTGCAAGTTAGTAAGAAACATGGTTTTTACAGGAACTTTGATATTGAGAAGATTGAAAACACATCTTGGGTTCAGGCCATAAAAATTCTAGATGACCATGTGTAGGTAAATAGATTTGTCTTCTCAAAATAAATGCACAAAATAACCCTGAAAAGCCCAAACAGGAAGACTCAACTAGCACCAACAGTTGGGTCACTTCACTATTGAAGAGCGTAAGCGCCCTCTAAATTATTCGGGTATAGCTCCCCGTGTAAGATTTACAATGAATTAACTAAACTGTAATCGGTCATGCTTTTAACCTGAAAGCAATAAAGGTTTACAAACATCTATTCGTAAACATGAGATAGATGCAAAGAGACTAACTAACTGAAAAGAAAGAATAAATGGTACAAAGACCATTTATCTGACCCTAACACTACAAGAAACACAGAAAGAAAAAGATGCATCAACTCTTCCAAATACATAAATATCTTTGGCTCAAAGTCCAAATGATAAATACATTCTTGATTAAGTGTAGAATAACTTTCAAAGGAAGTTGAATTAATTCACAGATTAATATCAACAACAAAGCAAGCATCTGGACTCAAAGATCCAGTACACAAAAAAAATTTATTCCTCTGAATTTACAAAAAGATGCTGCAGATCCTCTGTTTCTACTTTCACAAATCGTCGAAAGAAAAACATGTCCCTCCCCACCACTACCAAATGAAAAGAAAAACTAAAACCCCCTGTAGCTCAAAGTCTCCAGGGTAAGAGGAATCCAGAACCCTTGTTTCTTCTTTTGTGAGCATATTTATCTCTCTCCCGACGAACCTCTATTCAGTTATTAAAACTAATTCTTGAAATTGCACTTTCATCTCTAATCTCCTTTCTCCATGTCAGGACCATAATGTTTAATATCTTGTAACTATAATATTGATTAAAATATTTGAAATATCTCTTGAGATGAAGCTTAGTTGAGTTCAAAACATATGTCATCAAAGCAGTTTTCAATTATTGACACTTGTTAATATCCTGTTGAGTTGTTATTAAAACTTGATCTCATTGCCACATATGCCTCCACTTGGACCTCGTAAGGAAATTCTAATCTATTAGTGACATGCTCTGCTTTGTATTTGAGATTTGTGTATGTCCTTAATTTATTATCTGGATAGTTATGCAGATGGGTAACTCAGCTCGGCCATTTATAATCATAACTCCTTAACCGATGGACCAAGTGCTATGACAGTCAAAAAGGCAGAAGAGATCACCATTTAGCAAAGGCTGGGAATGGGCTGTAATTATTGTCATCCTCTAAATGCTCATCAATCAGATTTTGGAAACCAAACCTCTGATTAGAGACTCACATCAGGCTCGATCCTTGACTTTACTAAAGATGCATCGGGCAATCTATCAGACACTTGGTGGAATCTCTTTCTATTTAAACTTCATCTCAGAGTCATCATGCTTCTGGAACTTGTGAGTCGATGTTCAAATTTTAATTTTAGAGAAGATATTTGAGTTCGGTAACATCGTGTACACACGGCTTTGACAAAAATATCATATCTTCATTAGCCAATCCATGGTCGCAGAATTTATTGTCTTCAACACTTCACCGAACTTGGGTGATTTATGAAATTTGGGTTCGGCCTTTATAATGTTATTCCTCCTACTCTTTATATTGATTGGGTATTCAGTCAAATAGTTTGCATGTGATCATTGAGTTTCCCATTCATGAAATAGGGCACGCGACTTTCTCAACACTGGCCATTCACTATAATTTTGACTATGACTGAATGGTCATTTTTCGGAGGGCCGAGCTCAGTCATGGTTTAGTGCTAGGTGTTGCAATAGTAGTTCAAAAATTCCACATTGGAGTCTCTTCTTGACCATGGGCATTACATAAATACTTAATTCTGCCCATATTTTGAAGATTTGGTAACTGACATCGGTCTATAAGACCAATTGTCGTGCGGCCATGGCAAGTATTCTTCATCTATGTGTGGAGTGAATTTCAGCATGTGCTTGACATTTTGTGCTTTTCTTTGTTATCACTTGTCACTTTAGGCACTTCTAGATTGCAGAGGCTTGCTCATGACTTTAACGAGGGCTAACTATATTCGATTGAGGTATGTGCCATCTTCAACGCGATACGGGGAAGTGAAACTCTATTATGAAAATTACATTCATAATGAAAATGTTCCTTGCTACGGTGCAACACTATGTATGTTTCCAATGACCTTGAATCAACTCATTTGCAATCGCTATTGGTGTCTCCATGGAATTATATCCTTTGCATTTTATTATCCATTCCATGTAATGGTCGGCCTTTATAATGTCGCATGTGAAACATATCTACCATTGGAGTAGGGTAGTGATTTATACTGATGAGTGTAGTCCATAAGGCATCGACATTTATGGATTATGTCACATATTTGTCCCAGTTTTGGTTTATTAATTAAAATCATCTCTATCATAAGGGATCAAATAGAGCACTTCACACAAACATTTACTTTATCTTTTACACAGGCATTTATTCGGCCACACTGAAGTAATCATCTATAAAGCTTGAACTCTCAACTATTTATACCTGGCTGGGTTTCTTTGAACTGAAATATGAATTTGAACTAATGATTTGAGTAGAGACATTTTCATTTGAACTACCCCAGAACTGTATAAACCATTTTAGATCATACTTCCTTCAAATAACCACTCTGAACCAACTTAAAACCGGCATGCACCAAATGTACTAGATCAACACATTAAACACATGCCTCAGACTGCTTGGAGCTATTGACATTCTGGTTGACCCTGAGGATCTATTGCATGAGTTGAACTTCTTTAAACCTACTTGAACCATTAACTGAGCCTCCATAATGCGTCCCGCATAGTTCTGAAATCTCTTATGACTTGGTTCGAAACATACCCTCTAAACTTTTGTACCTATTCACTTGATTCTGAACTTTAAATTTTAACCTGGCTTTGAATTGAATTGAACAAGTACACCTCAAAATCTAGATTTGGGACCGTGGGTCTAAAACTAAATCTGCATCTTGAATTCACATTTCAAGTTTGACAATGGCACACATCTGAATTTGAAACTTGACCTATGGCTCTGCAAACTTGAACTCTGAACAATGTGAACCTGTTTATGCAAACTGAACCACTTTGAATTTCTTTGAACTAAATTCAAAGAGGTTCGAGACCCTACATCAAAAATTCAAATATCAAGGTCTATATGGGTACCAACATGGGCTCTAACTATGGGACTATTTTTGGCACAAAAAATAGAGAACTCCTATGATCTCTGGACAAGTGCCTAGCATCCATTGGGCAATAGAGTCAGAGCACGAAGAAATAGAACTTCAAGATTTGCTTGCATAAGGGTGGAGAGGAGCAGGGCAAAGCCAACCAGCCAAAACACCTAAACTACTAGCAAGCATGAAGATTGAACATTATTCCAACTACCACTATGCGCAACAAAAATATATTTACAATATTTACACAGGTAGGAAGATCCTACCGAAAGAAGAAAAGATAGGAAAAACTCACACATAGCCATTTACCGGTGCAGAGAAGAATGAGTCTTTCCTGAGAAACGAGATGTACCTTGACAAAATTTGTTGATGTAGCCTTTATTTAGGAAACTCCTCATGGAAAGGTAGTGGACTGATTATGTGCAGGGATCGCATGAACACAAAATCAGATCCGAAGAGCCATCTTTCATTGTAAAACTTTGCATCCTCCACAATCCTTTCCAAATTATTCTCCAAATAAGATTTTGGACCATGCAAAGAGAAATCTTTTTGTCTGAGAGATGATATAAAACTGCACATTATCTCTTTCTCTCCATCAAGGAGATCATCATTCAACATCTTAGCCGAGTCATCCACAAGCTGGAAACTAAATTTTGTATTCCCTTCTTTAATCAAGGTTTCAGCATGAGAAGAAATCTTGTCAACATATTGTCTTACTTCATTATAAACATGAACTCCATTTATAGTGAAGCCAGATTGTTCTATGGGCTGGTTGCAGATTTCTAGACACAAAGAATCACCTTCAGTTATCTTTTCAATAGAGACCAAGGTTTCAACTTCTGGTTGCACATAATTCTAAAAATTTTCATTGACAGAATACTCCAAAGAAAGATGGTTATCATCATTTTTAAACTTGGAACTTTCTTTGAAATTGAGAGATTCCATATCTAGGGTGAAGAAGGGTTGTGGCACACTCTTTCTATTCAAATTTATAATTTCTCCAGCATCGCTTTGCTCCTTTCTTGCTGAGGGATTTTGCACGATAGATTTTTTCTTGATGAGGATGGCGCCATAGAAGGATTTTAGAAATCATACTTCCCTTGCCAAGTCTTTTGTAACTTCTCTGATTGGGTTATCTCTAAATGATGGTATAAAGATAAAAATATCTGAGATATCTTCATTTCTTGCTGGGACCCAATCTTTTAAAATTTTTGGATATTTCTGAACTACCTCATGGTATTCGTCTTCAATAGAGCCACCAACCTCCATCCTCGGGGAAGTACCTTAAAATTTATGAGAAAATAAAACACTGAGACTGCAATTTTGATCCCTAGTAGAGTCATCAAAAATTTGTTGGTAAACAGATTTGTCTTCTCAAAACACCTCCAAAAAATAACCCTGAAAAGCCCTAACAGGAAGATTCAACTAGCACCAACAGTTGGGTCACTTCGCTATTGAAGAGTGTAAGCGCCCTCTGAATTATCCGGTTACAGCTCCCCGTGTAAGATTTATAATGAATTAACAAAACTATAATCGGTATTTCTTTTAAACTGAAAGCAATAAAGGTTTACAAACATCTATCCGTAAACATGAGATAGATGCAAAGAGACTAACTAACTGAAAAAGAAAGAATAAATGGTACAAAGATCATTTAAATGACCCTAACACTACAAGAAATGCAGAAAGAAAAAGATGCATCAACTCTTCCAAATACATAAATATCTTTGGCTCAAAGTCCAAATGATAAATACATTCTTGATTAAGTGAAACATAATAAATTTCAAAGGAAGTTGAATTAATTCACAGATTAATATCAACAACAAAGAAAGCATCTGGACTCAAAGATCCAGTACAGAAAAAAACTTTATTCCTCTGAATTTACAAAAAGATGCTGCAGATCCTCTGTTTCTGCATTCACAAATCGTCGAAAGAAAAACATGCCCCTCCCTGCCACTACCAAATGAAAAGAAAAACTAACACCCCCCTGTAGCTCAAAGTCTCCAGGGTAAGCGTAATTCGGAACCCTTGTTTCTTCTTTTGTGAGCATATTTATCTCTCTCCCGATGAACCTCTATTTAGTTATTAAAAATGATTCTTGAAATTGCACTTTCATCTCTAATCTCCTTTCTCCATGTCGGGACAATAATATTTAATATCTTGTAACTATAAAAATGATTAAAATATTTGAAATATCTCTTGAGATGAAGCTTAGTTGAGTTCAAAACATATGTCATCAAAGCAGTTTTCAATTATTGACACTTGTTAATATCCTGCTGAGTTGTTATTAAACCTTGATCTCATTACCACATATGCCTCCCCTTGGACCTCATAAGGAAATTCTAATCTGTCAGTGACATTCTCTCCTTTGTATTTGAGATTTGTGTATGTCCTTAATTTATTATTTGGATAGTTATGCAGATGGGTAACTCAGCTCAGCCATTTATTATCATAACTCGTTAACCGATGGACCAAGTGCTATGATAGTCAACAAGATAGAAGAGATCACCATTTAGCAAAGGCTGGGCATGGGTTGTAATTATTATCATCCCCTAAATTCTCATCAATCAGATTTTGGAAACCCAACCTCTGATTAGAGACTCACATCAGGCTCGATCCTTGACTTTACTGAAGATGCATCGGGCAATCTATCAGACACTTGGTGGAATCTCTTTCTATTTAAACTTCATCTCGAGGTCATCATGCTTCTGGATCTTGTGATTCGATGTTCAAATTTTAATTTTAGAGAAGATATTTGAGTTTGGGAACATCATGTAGGCATGACTTTGACAAAAATAACATATCTTCATTAGCCAATCCATGGTCGCAGAATTTATTGGCTTCAACACTTCACCAAACTTGGGTGATTTATGAAATTTGGGTTCGGCCTTTATAATATTATTCCTCCCACTCTTTATATGGATTGGGTATTCAGTCAAACATTTTGCATGTGATCATTGAGTTTCCCATTCATGAAACAGGGCACGCGACTTTCTCAACACTGACCATTCACTATAATTTTGACTGTGAATGAATGGTCATTTTCGAGATAGTGCCAGGTGTTGTAACAATAGTTCAAAACTTCCACATTGGTGTCTCTTCTTGACCACAGGCATTACATTTATACTTATTTTTGCCACTATTTTGAAGATTTGGTAACCGACATCGGTCTATATGACCAATTGTCGCGCGGCCATGGCAAGTATTCTTCATCTATGTGTGGACTGAATTTCGGTACGTGCTTGACATTTTGTGCTTTTCTTTGTTATCACTTGTCACTTTAGGCACTTCTAGATTGCAAAGGCTTGCTCATGACTTTAACGAGGGCTGACTATATTCGATTGAGGGATGTGCCATCTTCAACGCGATACGGGGAAGTGAAACTCTACTATGAAAATTACATTCATAATGTCAATGTTCCTTGCTATGGTGCAACACTATGTATGTTTCCAATGACCTTGAATCAAATCATTTGCAATCGCTATCAGTGTCTCCATGGAATTATATCCTCTACATTTTATTATCCATTCCATGTAATGGTCAGCCTTTATAATGTCGCATGTGAAACATATCTACCATTGGAGTAGGGTAGTGATTTATACTGATGAGTGTAGTCCATAAGGCATCGACATTTATGGATTATGTCACACATTTGTTCTATTTTTGGTTTATTAATTAAAATTATCTCTATCATAAGGGATCAAATAGAGAACTTCACACAAACATTTACTTTATCTTTTACACAGCCATTTATTCGGCCACACTGAAGTAATCATCTGTAAAGCTTGAACTCCAACTATTTATACCTGACTGGGTTGCTTTGAACTAAAATATGAATTTGAACTAATGATTTGAGTAGAGACATTTGCATTTGAACTACCCCACAACTGTATAAACCAGTTTAGATCATACTTCCTTCAAATAACCACTCTGAACCAACTTAAAACTGGCATGCACCAAATATACCAGATCAACACATTGAACATATGCCTCAGACTGCTTGGAGCTATTGACATTCTTGTTGACCCTGAGGATCTATTGCATGAGTTGAAATTATTTAAACCCACTTGAACCATTAAATGAGCCTCCATAATGCATCCCGCATAGTTCTGAAATCTCTTATGACTTGGTTCGAAACATACCCTCTGAACTTTTGTACCTATTCACTTGATTCTAAACTTTAAATTTGAACCTGGCTTTGAACTGAACTAAACAATTTGCATTTGGGACTGTGGGTCTGAAACTAAATCTGCATCTTGAATTCACATGTCAAGTCTGACAATGGAAAACATCTGAATTTGAAACTTGACCTATGGCTCTGCAAATTCGAACTCTAAACGATGTGAACCTGTTTATGCAAACTGAACCACTTTGAATTTCTTTGAACTAAATTCAAAGAGATTCGAGACCCCATACCAAAATTTCAAATATCAGGGTCTATATGGGTACCAACACCATGTTACATTCAATGACACTGATGATCACATAGTGTGGGTGACAAGTGAAAGCAATCCCAATTTTTGATATGAGGTGTATAGCTCCTCACCTGGTCTATAAATGTGCTCTTGTGATTTTTCAATACAAGGTTACATGTGCAAGCACGTGATGAAGGTGAACATGATGAGGGAGAGACAAAGACAACATCTATCTAACAACTTGGATGAAGACCTTGATAATATTGATAGTATAGTTTTTTCTATAGAATAAGGATGCCCCAACAATGTCTCCAATCATTTGGTACTTAATAAACATGATTTATTTTATTTTATTTTATTGCTATACCATTATTTATAAACTATGTGTTTTAATCTTTTAAATGTGTTACAATGTCAATTTAGGTAATTAATGCATTTGAAGGGATTATAGATAATGAAAATTGCCAAGTCTTGGAGGATTATTCTATGCATACACATGTGAGTTTATAACCACATTTTTGTCATTCCAAACTTGTTGATTTGATTATATAAATTCTGAAATTTGTCTTTTTTTTTTTGTTGACAATTGGAAATAGAGATGAACATGCAGTGATTGAAATGAGCCTACAGATAACACAAGAGTTGGAGAAGTTACAGGAAATTTCAACTCATACAGCTAATTTGGCAACACTTACTTTCATTGGTAACCATTTAAAGGACTTGTCAAACAAGGTTGAGAGTAGACATGTCTCATC
>MU225370.1:600135-644126 GCA_018584345.1 Thuja plicata
TATAAATAAATATAATTAACACAGGTCAATAAAATATAATAAATAAATCAAAATAAATTAATTTAAAAAATATTAAAAAAATTTGGTGTCATATTCCAACTCCAATTCAAAATGAACAACCAAACAACGAATATGGAGACCCAAACTCCAATTTTGATTCGAAGTGCAGAACCAAACAGAGAATATGGAGATCTGCATTCCAATCCCAATTCGAAAATGTCCAACCAAACAGAGAATGAGAATTTCACAAATTCCAATTCCTATTTTCAGTTTGACAACCAAACAGAGAATGTGGATTTACAAATCCATCTTCCAGGCAACCAAACAGTCCCAAAAAATGAAAACCAGAGTTTGCATAACCAGGCTATGGATAACCATGATTTGTTTCATTTTCCAATTCCCCAACCAAACGGGCCGTAATTCCACTTTTCCATGATTTGTGTGCTTAGGTGTGATGTTTAAGGCTGGCCGTAATTCATCGGTTTAGTGTTTCAGAACTTTTGTTTGCAGTCACCCGCAGACATGGGTAACATTTTCTGGTGTTTCAGAAGGTCTTCCCGGCCTGCTGTCAAGAGCCCTTCTCCTGACGAAGGATCCATTATACCTTCCTCGCCTGCTGCGATGGGCTCTTCTCATGATGAAGGATCCTCTCTGCCTTTGTCGTCCTCTCAGCCTGCACCCATCATACCCTCCTCACCTCCTTCAATTCCCACTACATCTGCGCCGCCTCTCTCCATTGATTACCTCAAGCTACGCATTCAGCAAGTTCATCGAACTGACCAAATCGAGCCGCTCATCAGCTTCATTGACTATCAGCTGCAGAGGATCAAGGTAATCTCTAACCCTTCAAATTAATTATAGTTAACCAGTGTTGGCCATCAACTTATTAATGAATGTTCAACTAAAAATGTGCGTATTAACTATTGCAGGGGTCTGCAGAAGAAGCATCCTCCTCTTCTCTGTTGGATTCTCTAAACTCCACCACAAACCTGGCTGCTCAATTTATGGACACCATTTCAAAAGAAGCTCAAAGTCTAGCAAGCACGGTACTGCATGTTGTTTGGTGGTAAACGTAACTTGAAAAGTAGGAATGTAATTGACAACAATATTGTTATTTGCAGGATGTAGCAAAGGAAATGGGAAGCTTAGCTTTAAGTGGGCTGAAGATGGTAGGAGAAGCCCACTGGTTATTCCTAGGGCTTTCTGCAGCTGCATCTGCACTGGAGAGAGGTGTGACTATGAAATCTAATGTCCCTGATTGCATCGACCTTCTGCAAGCAATTGTTTTCCTTGCAAAAGACCTGAAGCGATTCAAGGAAGCTATGCCCGATGAGAGCGGAAGACTATGTGGAGCGGTTCAGATCATAGTGGAGGGGGCGATCATGTGTTCTGATTACATCAACAAGGGACGCTTCTCCAGGTTTGGCACACTCAACCCTAATTTTATGCGAGTATAAAACACTAATTTAATTTAACTTCCCTAAAGCTGGGCCCGAGAAAGGGCAAGGTGACTTGAATCAATTGACAAGTTTGTTTAGATGTTTTTTTTTTATTTTTTTGGCGGCCTGTATTTTTCTGTTTTTTCTTCCTCTTTCTTTTAATTTTTTTTTTTTTAATTTATATTCATTTTATTAATTTATAAGCAAAGAGTATACATTGAACTTGGTTCAGTGGAGTATAACTGAAAGAAAGAATCAGGTGAAGAAAACCTCTGGTTGTAGGTCCTAATGCAAACCTAGGATCTAAGACATTGTTACAATAGTATGACAAATAATCATACCCCAATACAGATACAGATGATTTACCCAAACTCAACCCTAAGAAAGATACCCAAAATTGTATTTCAGAATTATAACCTAGTACAAATTTTCAATATCCCAAATTATCCCAAGAAGAAGAAGAAGAAGCAAAATCCCATATATCAATCAAAGAGGTTGAATCTTGGGGATTGAAAGTATGATCTTCAAGAGGATGCACCTATGGCTTGTTATGTGCTGAATCAGTGTCCTGAAATGATACCACCATCCGTAGTGCAAGGATAGGTAGAGTTTCACTGCCAACCTGCTCCGCATTCTAAAGAATAGAAAAAAAACATTTCGGAAACAGTTGTTATCCATAAATGAATGGAAGACTATAACACCAGCTATAAGGAATAATCATGTTCAAGTCTGTGAGATGGTAAAAGACATCCTCGATAAATGAAAAGTAGATTATAGCTTTTTTAGTATTATACTCCTCGTCATTTCATTCTTCCCATTCTAGTTGACGCAGTTGTACTATATATTCCATGTTGTTGTTATGTATATAAAAGATAGCTAGATAAAGAAAAAATGAAAACTTCCAGAAATCAAATAAACTTCTGCTGTTATTTTTTTTGTATTCATGTTTTCTTTCAACATAAAACATATGCTTTTAAATAAGAATAAGAAATAAAAGTGAGGAATCTAAGATTGAAGTTTTTGTCTATATATTTAATATTAGGAAAGGATAGATTAAATTTCAAATAATTAATCTTAATAGATATAAAATTAAATAACAATAATTGTATAATTCATATGAAGATGCTATATATTATTAGCATATCTTAACGCTATGGTATTTTCACCTGATGTGTTGTCTTATACTATCTATTATAGGTTGTTCGTTTAAGACTGCAAAATATGTTAGAGTTGTAGTTCTTGATTGTTGAAATAATATTTGTACACTTTTTATTTAAACCACTCGAAATGATTCAAATGCATAGGTTTGTAGGTATTCATGCCATTGGAAGAAGAACATTCTAGGGATTTGCGGGAGTATACTCCAATTTGGGTACATAAGATTTATATACAATGGTGACCCACATAGATACAACTTTAATCCTCTTTTCTTTTCCTTTTTCTTAAATTAAACTACACCTTTTTTTTTTCTTTTTTTAAGTTCTACCCTCTCATAGGATTTGGTTCTTTGCACGAGGGAATGTTAAAAGAGCCTTGATTTTGTATTAGCCTTCACATTGTTATAAAGTAGTTAGCTCTACTTTACTATAATGGGACCTTTAAAGAATTATAGCTTTATCCTATCTTCATAATATTTTTCATATTACTTATAAACTATAGCTTTATCTTATCTTCAAAATATTTTTCATATTACTTAGTTTATAAGAAGGCTAATAATTAGGCAAAATAATACATAAGTGTTATCGTGTGTATTCTAAGGACATTATTTGTTGTTTTAAAAATTTAAGCTATGACATCATCTAAAATGGATATGAATGTTACCAATTGTTATGGATATTAAAAGTCAACTAACTCATTTACAAATGAAGGAAATAGATAACCCGAGGAATCACATCACAATGTTATAGAATCTATATAAAAATCCTAAAAATTAATTTGAAGGCATTAGTGTCTAAAATTATAATTTCTTGCAAGACAAAAGAATATTTGCTCCATAAGAAGCATTTTGTTAGGTGCATTAATGCCCCTAAGATATCCTCCTTGGTCTTTAATTTGCATCTAATATGGTTGCAATGCATGCCTCTATTTCTTCTTGTGTCTTCTTGCTCTTTGGTTTTCTGCCTCTTTGTTTAGGCATGGCCAACTCCATTTTCTTCTCATATAGATATCTTTGAGATATTGATAAAGGAATGTTTGAGATATTGATAAAGGTTCATCAAATTCAAAGAAGGGAGGTTCTTCCATTACCTCATCCAAAATTTCATGGACAATTGTCCTTAACTAAATGTACTATCTATTATTATTCTTTTTTATCAAGCAATAACTTGTGGATATTTGATAGTAGAGCCTCATAGTACTCATCTTGGTCTAGCGAGGGAGAACCTTTATCCTTATCTTGGGATTTTGAACTCATTATATCTGACCCCTCATTCTCAAAGTGATGTCCCTACTCATTTGTTAAAGAATCCTAAACAACATATTACAGTTGAACCTGATCCTCAATGTGCTCCTCTGACCCTACCGAAGTGTTAATGTCGATTTAATTTGAAAATATTCCTTGAACACCCTCTTTTTTACTAAAGGGAATTGGAGTATCTCCAAACTTTGATTATCAACCCTCTAGGTCTTTATTATAGTCAGTAATTTGGTCTGGATAAGAGTTTTGTACAATTTCTTGATATTGATAATGTTGATTGATAAAGCTCTTCATTTTTTGGTGGAAGAGAAGATTTACTCAAATTACCATCTAGATTGGATTTTTCTATTGAGCATAGGATTTTGAAAGAGATGGAATTTTATTTTTTTTGAATCCAACATCATGATACCAATTTGGTGTAATAATAAGCCATGAGATAATATCAGATTCTTATCTTGTGCAATGAGTTGCAAGGTTGGTGGAAATAGCTCTTCCTCATATTATTGAACTTGCTTTTGAAATGCATCAAGAAATCGATCAACTGACACCAACACGACAATTTGGGAATTCCTACTCATGGAGATATAATTTTATAGGGTCCTAACTTCAAAATCTGATGGATAATGTTGCAAACATTTATCCATTTCGATTGATGTTACATTCTTTGTATTTAGGGGTTCTTGGACGAAAGTATTTTGGTATCACACATAGCTTGATTTTAACTCAACTAAGATTCATAGCTCTTCAAGGATCCTAGTTTTGAAATATACCCTTTAAATCAATTATCTTTAATTAACTCATTTTGCAGATGGCTAAAAAAATCTAGCTCTCGAAAGAGAATTTTATAATACAATATGAACCAGTGAATGTTTGAAGAGTTTGTATGTATCCTCACACCTCTTATCAATATATTTGGCATTTTCTTGGCATTCCCTGATAAAATTTATTGACTCTAGACCTTGTATAAATATTGACTATTTCCAAACCCTATATTTAGCTGTTTGATTACATAGAATTTTTACAAGATTGAACTCTCTATATTCCAATGTCAAAGAATGAAATTGAACTTAAAAAGGAATGAGCTTTATGAAAAAAACCAAATGATCATCAATCCATCGAAACAAAGTATTTTTATCAAGAGAAAAATTCAAAAATATACACATGAGGGCTCTATCTCAGAGGTCTTGGATCTAGTTCATAAAGAATCTTTAGAAAAATTTACTTTGATAAACTCCTTTGTGTGGAGGTTTATTGATAGACTTTCTTTTCTTTGGTATCCACCTCTATTACTTTGTGGTATTTTTTTGAAACTCTAAAATCATGGGATAAATCTTGATTGCTAAGATGAATTGAAGGGAGTCCTCTTTGGAAAATGAATATTTTTTGGGAAAATGGATGGATTACCCACTGGCTCATTGAAACTTGATTTTAACGTGGGCCAAAATATTGATTGAATGAATATGGTGCCTTCAAACACCTATGAATATTTTCCATATAAAATTTATCCATTCTTTAAATGGGAAATTTAAAATTTTCCCATTACGAGGCATATGAGTTTGGCAGAGCTGCTCAGACTTAATCCATTGGGAAAATTTTCATTGAAATGTTGATTGAAGTCTTATGTGGTTGCCTATTATACATGCTTAATATTTTTCTTAGTGTGTCTGGTTTAAGGGAAACCATAATATTGTGAGACTAAAATATAAGCATACAATTATAATATTGTTTTTTATTAAATTTAGAATCACAAGCATACCATTATCTCTAATGTCTTTTTTCTCTTTTCTTAAAAAAAGAATGTTTATGTAAGACCATTTAAATATCCATGTGATTTTTAAGAAAACTTATAACCTTCTTTTCATGAGCCCACTTATTACATTGGATTGGAAAGAGCAAAAGGAACACCCTTTTAAGATGGAATATTGAAATGTTCTATATAATGTTTCGGTGTTATGTAGATTTAAGAAAGTATTGAATCTTTGAAGACTATTTATTGTCAGATTATGGTATACTTTTTTCATTGCAGAGCTATAGATTATTTTTAGTGATGTGTCAGATATTGATGCTAATCATTACATTCGTCATCTTATTTTAATTATAACCAGAAGTAATCTTGTGATGGTTTTTCTCCATAATGCTATCAAATTTACACCTAAGGTTAAAATATAATCATAATATTATTAGATTATGGTATGAGCCCCCATTATATTTTTATCTACCCTCTTCATGACATGAACTTTGTACACCTAGTTGAAATATTTATCTTCCTCACAATAGGAAACCCAATATGTTTAGCCACCATTCTACATGCTTTCCTTGGTTTCAATTTCTATAATCCATGAAATATTTTAAAATTGAGTGCAAAAAATTGGCACTAAAGGACTTATGGATAAATCTTCATCAAACTAGAGGATGAACAAGTTGATATGGATTAGTATGGTTTGTGTGACTTTAATATGTATCTAATAATAATAATATTAATGTAGATGTGAGTGTTCCCACCCAACCTAGGAACTCAATCTACAAGCTCACCTTTACACATGATAGAAGCTTGACACAAATGAGAAGTTATTTCACCAAATAAGAAAATGTATTGAGGTGATTTAAAAATCTACAAAACTCATATTATAAAGGCATGAGAAAGAAAGAGAGAAACAAGGAGGTGCAAAGGTAGGTACAACCACCCAACACAATTTAGTAAATTTATAAGTACTAAAATAATAATAATAAACTCTAACTACTCACTTAGAAATGTCTAATAAACTCATATGCCTAAGTTGGTCTTAAGCATTGTAAATAGGTGAAAACCTATTAACTCCAACACCCCCCTCCCTAAGTGAAAATTAGGGAGAAAAACTATGCAATATGAGATGCATTATATTTCGTAGCAATAAGTCCATATTGGGTACCCCTGTATAATCATAATGCTATGCAATCTCTCACAGAAAGAGAAAATAAGGGAGAAAAACTATACAATATAAGATACATTATAGGTCATAGAAATAAGTCCATATTGGTTACCCATGTATAATCATGATGCTATGAAATCTCTCAAAAAAAGAAAAGGAGAAAATCTCATGGAAAAA
Source organism: Thuja plicata (assembly GCA_018584345.1). Classification (NCBI taxonomy): domain Eukaryota; kingdom Viridiplantae; phylum Streptophyta; class Pinopsida; order Cupressales; family Cupressaceae; genus Thuja; species Thuja plicata. The sequence continues at coordinate 607,077 of MU225370.1, forward strand.
GACTCCTCTTGAAAAAGACATAATGCAAATAACCATAAGTGATATGATGAGTGGTATATGGAGGTCTCAACACCTATTAACTCCTACACCTCCTGCCTCCTCTCTAAATGAAAATTAGGGAGAAAAAATATGCAATATGAGATACATTATAGGTCAGAGAAATAAGTCCATATTGGGTACCCATGTATAATCACAATTCTATGCAATCTCTCACAAAAAGATAAAAGGAGAAAATCTCATGGGACAAAACTCCTCTGGAAAAAAATATTTGTAGGCCCCTTATAAAGAATATTGGTCGGAAAGAATGGTATGTGTTCAAAGACAAAAAAAATTCCAATGCATACAAACCACTTCTCTCCCCTTACGAAGAAACAAAAACATTAGAGATTTCAATATGCTTCCTATTCTAGCTATTAATGGTGAGAAAGAAGAATAAAAACGTAGGTTGAGGTCTCTCAAAATTTCTTAGGTGTCTCCTTGTCCATGAAAGATTATGATGTTGCACTCCAATGAAACAAACAAGAAGGAGATAAACTGGAATCATACAGAAATTGATATGGAGCAAGATCCAAAGATGAAGATGATGTGATAGAAGAAATGCAATAAATATCATAAAAGAAGAGAGTTTACCCCTTAAAAATTTCCTCCAAATATGAAACATGATATTCCCCAAACAATGAACCAATGTCTAGAAAATAGGAATCCCAATCAGGAAGGCAAATAGATACCTCATGAAATGATCCATTCACAATGTGTCTTTTAGCCAAGTTTGAAAGACAATGATGCTCATACTAATTAGGAATGATGGAAGAATCAAATGGAAGTGACATTAAAGATGGAGATGCATTATAGGTCTTAGCAACAAAACCATGTTGGGTACCCATGTATGATCATAATGCAATGCAATCTTTTACAAACAAAGAAAAGGAGAAAATATCACGCGACAAAATTCCTCTCCAAAAAAGAGATAATACAAATAAACATAAGTGATATGATGAGTAATGTATGTAGGTCTATGTAATAGGAAACATTATTTTGTTTGATTTTTTTTCTAATTCTAAAGAGTACTTTGATGTTTTTGATGCCGATTTATGCAATCATATTATGGATAGAAATACAACTTAATAAAATGCAACATTTATAATTTATTGAAAGACATTATCTCAAAAAACAACACACTAGATACTTCCAAAATTTTCAAGATAGATCGAAAATACAAGTCTCCTCCTTAAACTAATTACTACTTCAAATATGGATGATTAAAAAATGTTTGAGACATACCATTAAATTATTATACAAGAAATGAGGATTCGTAGCTAATGCAACAAAAATATATAATTTCAAACATACAACAATACATATAACAATAGATATATACTTTCAGGCATACTATAGTAGCTCATACAATAGTATATGTAACAGTGGCTCATACAACAGTAGGTACATTTGATGGCCAGATCTGAATACATGGATTTAGCAATGGAGTTCAATTCATATTATACCAATCCCAGCAGTTTATTGGTCCCCCAACACTTACTGGTCATTTCCTATGAAATAAAAAACCCAAATAAAAAAATAAAAACCCTTAAATATATGCTTTAAGAATTAGAGTAAACACCCACTAAATTTTGGACTTTATTTCTCAATGTTCCTCTTGATTGTGCCTTCAAATAGTGAAGAGAATGTCATTCATGAGGGTTGATGTCCTCACAAACCTTCAAAGAACTTCTCCACAATTTCACCAAATTTCATATATTATCCAAGCATGTTGAAAGAAAGCTCTTCAATCTCGTTTATGAAAATTTTGTAAGAGCTCATCCATTCACATTGTCAATGTGGGATAAAAAAAACCACTTTTTTCCCTACACTTTCCTTATTTTTCAGAATTTTTTTGTTTTTCATCGGCCTATTTTCTCATTATTACGGTTTTGCTCCTATTTTATTGCAATTTATTTTTCCTTAATATTTCTCCTACCATTTCACATTATTTCCCTTCAACTTAAGTCCCCAAACACCATTTTATGTCTCTAATATATTATAAAATAAAGAGGACTATTTAATTTAAATATTTCCCACAAACTATAGACAATGCATTAATAAAGTTAAACTTAATTAAATTTAACTTTATAAATTATCTTTATTAACTCATAATAAATCATATCAATGACAAATAAAAATCTTTTCAATTTTAAACAATCACCATTGACATCTCACTACCATTGTATGTCTAGTCATGCCTAGAATGACTTACTATAAATAGTAATTATGCTAAAATGCCTCAAAACCTCTCAGAATGGTCTACCATTGAAACTACCTATTCCAAATGACCTCTAAGTCCCTTTAATGTCTTTCTATCCTATGGTTCCATAAGAAAATAGGCTAATGACACACCATGTTATGAATGCTAGAAAGCGAACATTAGAGTCCGCCCTTCCCAAAATTACTTGTCCTGAAGCAATTTCAACTATGGATGTTGTAAGATCTAATCACTCTCCCATGTAACAACTTCAATTGATAGGTTCCTCCACTTAACCAAATACTACTTAATTTTCCTCCTCCGAAGTGTCCTCTCCCTACTATCAATGATCACCTCAAGATATAATATCAATTTCCTCTCTTCATCCACGGGTGACAATTCTACTAATGGAAATACATTATGGCCTAAATCCCTTTTAAGCCTCTAAATGGACCATAATATTGTTTCTTAAGTTTCTCAATTTTATCAGCATCACTCTTCTTCAACAAAAACTATCTATAAGGTTGGAATCTCATATAGATCATATTGCCAATCTCAAAACAATGTTCAAAGATGTTGATCAACATATAAATTTGGTTAGTTTTGCACCTGTTGGATGTTCCGCTTCTTTTAAGATGTGTTGACTCTCTTGCAAAAAATATTTTCCCTTAGGTACCATGTTGTCCTAAAAGAGTAAATCTATGAAGTTTGGGGCTTCATACTCATACATTTCCATAAATAGAGTCATCCCAATAGTCATGTGGTAGGTGGTATTATAGAAATATTCACCCAAATGTAACCATACGACCCAAGCCTTCTGCTTCCCTAACACATAATTCCATAGATAACCCTCTACACATTTTTTCACTATATTTATCTAACCATTAGTCTCCAAATGATAGTTGGTGTTTGGAGTGAGCTTCGTGTCACTCAATCTAAAAATTTCTAGGAAGAATAAACTCAAAAACTTGTTGTCCTTGTCACTCACAATGTTCCTAGGTAGCCCATGTAATCTTAACACCTCTTTGAAAAAAAATTTAGCCACTTGGGTTTCTATATAGGTGGTTATATAATGGAAAAGAAGTGTGAAAATTTAGCTAACTTGCCAACCACCACATAGATGCAGTCCTTACCCTATACCCTAGGTAATTCTGTAATAAAGTCCATCAAAATGATTTCTCTCTTTTGATCTAGAATCAGAAAGGGATGAAGTAAAACAGCTAGAAATGTATGCTCATTCTTATTTTGTTGGCATACTACACACTCCCTAACATATTATTGGACTTCATTTTTAAGTCCCTTCCATGCAAACCTTTCCTGAATCTACCTATATGTCTTGAAAATCCCTGGTAGCCAGCCAATGAAGCATCATGGAATGTCCTCAAAATAACTTCTTTGAAGTGATAAGAAGGCACTAGATAATTTTTGTCCTTATAGTAAATAAGGTCAGCAATTTCTACATACCTATCATCCTGAAGTGTACCCTCAATCAAAATTTCTACCCATGAACCTTGAGCATATTCAGCTACAATTCTATCCTCTTAGTCAACTGATATCTCCACCAAAGAACATATGTGTGGTTTTTAAGGGAGTGCATCTACCACCACATTCTTCTTTCCTTTGAAATATTTAATTTCAATGTCATATACTTGTAGTTTATTAATCCATTTCTACTACCTATCATTAAGATCCCTCTGGCTCATAAAGTACTTAATGTTGCAATGATATATCTTAATTATGAACTTGCCTCCTAGTAGATAAGACTTGAATTTGGCATGTGCATTCATGATGGATAACATCTCCCTATCATATATACAATAGCTCCTCTCCACCCCTCTAAACTTGCTACTCTCATATGCCATGGGGTGTTTTGTCTACATCAGGACTACACCAATCCCATCTTCTAAAGCATCACACTGACATAGCTCAAATCATTTTGTAAAATTGGGGAGAGATAACACTGGGAAAGATGAAATCACCTACTTGAAATTCTCAAAACATCTCTATGTTATCTTTGACCACTCAAAGGCCCCTTTCTTTATAAGGTATATCAAAGGAACTACTTCTATAAAATCCCCCTCACTAACCTCTTGTAGATGCCAAACAAACCAAGGAACTCCTTCACCTCTGAAAGGATAGTCGAAGTCATCCATTCAATGATGACTCTAATCTTTTCTAGATCCACTCTCACCCCATTGAAACTGATAATATGTCCCAAATATAATAGCTCATTCATGCCAAATTCACACTTTGATTCCTTAGCGAATAATGACTCATTCTCCAAGATACTCAAAACCTCCTCCAAGTAGTGCAAGTGATCCTCCTAGATCCTATTGAATATCAGGATGCCATCAAAGAGGACTAACATATATTTTCTCAACTGCCTCCTAAATACTCGGTTCATGCAATTCTGAAATGTGGCAAGGGCACTGGTAATCCCAAATGACATTACCAAGAATGCGAAATGTCTGCAATGACACCTGAATGTTGCCTTCTCAATATTCTCATCCCTCGTCCTGATCTAATGATAACTTGACATCATATCTATCTTAGTGAAGTAACAAGATCCATGTAACTCATCTATCAATTCATCTATCCTAGGTATGAGGTACCCATTCTTAATTATCTTGTTCAATGCCCTATAATCGATGCACATCCATATAGTATGATCTTTTTTCTTCACAAAAACCACTGCTAATGAATTTGATCTTTTTCTAGGTCTGATGTGACCCATCTCCAAAAACTCCTTTATTTATTTCCCAATCTCATCCTTCTATTTCTTTGGATATCTATATGGAGTGTTGATCATAGGTTTCCCCCCTCCTCTAGTTCTATCACATGTTCAATACCTCTCTTAAGTTGGAATCTATGTGGAATTCTATCAAACACCTTAGTGTGCTTGGATATAATCATGTGAACATCTGGGTTATAACTCTAAATCTGCATCTTTTTAATTGAAGGAATAATAAGGTGCTCTACTTCCTAGTCCAGTTCATTGTGTTTGAATATTTTCTTAATCTTCCTAAGAGAGACCACCCCGGGTCCATGATCTGATAGGCCTCTCAGTACCACTTTCCCACCTTGGTGTTCAAACCACATCTCCATTTTCTCAAAATAAAAAGTGAACTCCACTAGTGAATTCATCTAGGTCATGCCAAGAATAGCATCGTAATCTTTCATGTATCCAATACATAAAAATTTCCCACCATGTCATAATCATCCATCCACATGTGAAGATTTGCAATCATGTTGGTACTTTGTAGCTTATGCGCACTAGCCATAATGACTCTAAAGCCATCATGCTCCTATGTAAAAATACCTTTCTCTTTTGCCAGACTCTTTGAGATAAATTATGAGTAGCCCCTGTGTCAATCAATGTAACATTTTTTTTCCCCTAAATAATACTCCTCATTTGAAAATTTATTTCCTACTCAGTTCCAGTAAGTTGTGCAATAGTTTTTTCACCACTTGACTCCTCTCTTGTTGTGTTTTCATCATCAATTCCCTTAGAATCAGATTGTTATTTTTCATACAATGATGTTGAATCCCCATATGAAAAGTACTCAATCTATATTGATTTTGCTTTGATTAAACACCAGTGTTAAGGGTCCCAAGGCTCTCTATAATGGTAACACAATTTCCTCCCCCTAAATTCATTTAACTGCTTGATGTCCAAATGGTTTGAATCTTTATTTGGTTGATAATAATCCTTCTGAAAATGTTTATTATCTTTCTCCTTATTTGATGGAAAACCCTTTGAATGAAATTTATCCTTTCATGATGAAGGTTCCATATCTCTTTCCTTTTAATAGGCTTCTTACAATGTCAAAGAATTAAGTCGCCTGATCCATCCCTTATTGGCTCTGCAAAATCATCCATAAACAAAACCAATAACCTCATCTAAGAAATATCTGTAATCACAAAAAAAAAAATCTGAAACTCCAAAATAAATGTATCAAATGAACCCCACTACTTAAGCTGAGCTAACTCCTTGAAGTGTAATTCTGGATCATTTTTATCAAAATGCTCAATCAAGCTCTTTGTAAACTCAACATATGAGATGATTTGGTCATGGCCCATAGTAACCATGTCATGATATAACCACTCATTTTCTAAGATATTCAGATGTAGTTCCAAAAATTTAATTGCTCCTTCCTCTAGCATTAGGTCTAGCTGGAAATAAGTAACTAGCTTTTGCACCCATTCCCTAGTAGTGGTCTTCCTAGATCCATAAAGGTTTGGTAGTGTGAGCTTTCTCACCTTTATCTACAAATCATGTTTCTACCCCCTTCCCCCAGTATGAGGAAAATGTTTCAATCTAACATCCATGTATTCCTTGAAAGAGATGGATGCCTAAAATTCTTCTCCTCCATTCTCCCAATCTTGACATAACTGGGCCTATAACTCCATAATTTGTGGCACATTCTTTGATTGTACCAGATCTCTAGGTGGGAAGGTAAGGTATAAGTGGCCTTAAACCAACTTTCATCATTTTTATAGTTGCATTGCCAAAAGTATTAGTAATGTATCCTCCTCCATTACCACCATTCTATCCATTATGTTCGTCATTGTTACCTCTTTTATTTCAACTATTGTTTCCATCACCATTGTTCCCACCATTCACATCAATACACATTTTTCTAGCCATCATCTGCATCATAAGGTCCACGCATTGATTCTATTCTTGAATTATTTGTTCTACCTATTGTTTCCCTAGTTGCAAAGCCTCTAGAATACTAAACAATCTTTCTTCACCTAGATCCCTTCTTTCACCCATATTATATGTGACCTGTTCACCTGTGCCTAAGTGTACTTCTAGATTTTGATGCTCTTTGTTCCCTATATTCAGTAATGTCATGTTTCTCATTGTATTATAATTATGTGATAATGGTTCTACATTCCAATCAGCCATGTCACTATCTATTCATTCTATATTGTACCCCCCAGGAATGCAGGATACAATTCTCTGATACCACTATACTATGCAACCTTGTTTTGTTTGATTTTTTTTTCAGATTCTAATGAATAGTTTGATGTGTTTGATACTGATTTATGTGGTCATATTATGAATACAAAAACAATAATGAAATGCAACATTTATAAATTATTTAAATACATTATCGTAGAAAATAACACACTAGATACTTCAAAAAATTTCAAGACAGATATGAAATACAAGTCTCCTCCTTAAATTCATTACTACTTCAAATAAGGATAATTACAAATTTTTTGAGACATACCTTTAAGTTTTCTACTTGAAATGAGAGTTCATAGCTCATGCAAACACACTATATACTTTCAGGCATACAAAAACAACTCATACAACATCAGATATAACATCAACTCATATAACAAGAGATATACTTTCAAGCATACTACAACAACTCATATAGTAGTAGCTCAGACAAAAATATATGTATTGGATGATCAAATCTAAGTATACATCTTTAGTAGTTAATTTCAGCTCAGATTATACCAATCCCAGTAGCCTATATGTCCTTCAACACTTATTCATTGTTTGCTATGAAATTTGAAACCAAATCATAAATAAAAACTCTTGAATGTATGCTTTGATACCTAGAGTAAACACCCACTAAATTTTGGATTGTATTTTTCAATGATCCTCTTGACCGCGTGTTCCAACAATGAAGAGAATGTTATTCATGAGGTTTTATGTCCTCACAAACATTCGTAGAAGAACTTCTCCATAATTTCACCAATTTTTATAGATTATCCAAGCATGCTGAATGATATCTCTTCAATCTCTTTCATAACACTTTCTAAGAGCTCATCTACTCACCTTGTCAATGTGGGATAAACTAAATCACTATTTTGTACTTTCCTATTTTTTTGGGATTTTTTCTTTTTCGTCCTTATTTTCTTCTGAATAATTTTTTGCCCCTATTTTATCACGATTATTTTTTCTTTATTATTTCCCATACCATTTAACATGATTTATCTTCAACTTAAGTCTCCAAACACTTGTTTCTCCAATATAATAAAATAGAGGGCACCATTTAATTTAAATATTTTCCACAAACTATAATTAATACATTAATAAAGTTAAATAATTAAATTTAACTTTATAAAATAACTTTATTAACATAATAAATCATATCAATGATAAATAAAACTCTTGTTGATTTTAAACAATTACCATCAACATGTCACTATCAATGAATGTCTAGTCGTGCCTAGAATGACTTACTATAAATAGTAAGTATGCCCATAACTATCTCAAAACCCTTGAGAGTGGCCTGCCATTGAAACTGCCTAGGCCAAATAGCCTCTAAGTCCTTTTAATGTCTTGGTTAGCCTACGGGATGATGGGAAAATAGGATAACGAAACACCATGTTCTAAACACTAGAAATGGGACCTCAGAGTCTCAAAACCAATACCCCCAAGAACTACATCTATCACATAGATATAAATGATGTCTGCCTTCATGCCCCCTTACACCCCCCATAAGCGGAAAGGTGAGAGATTTTGTAGCCCCCCTTTCATGAATAATCATCTCCAAGAATGGTATGTGTTTAAAGGCAAAATAATTTCCAATTCTTACGAACCACTTGTCTCCCTTAGGAAGAAACAAAAGCATTAGAGACATCAGTATGCTTCCCATTCTTGATAGTCAAGGTGAGAAAACATAATCCAAATGTAGGATGATGTCTCTCAAAATTTCTTAGGTGTCTCCTTGTCCATAAAATATGATGATGTCACACTCCAATCAAACAAATAAGAAGGAGACAAATTAGAACTATGCAATAAATGGATATGGAGCAAGATCCAAAGATTAAGATGATGTGACAGAAGAAATACAATAACTATCATCAAAGATGTGAGTTTACCCCTAAAAAATGTCCTCCAAATATGAAATGTGATATTCCTTAAAAAATTAACCAATGTCTAGCAAATAGGAATCCCAATCAACAAGGCAAATAGATACCTCATGCAATGACGCATTCACAATGTGTCTTTTAGCCAAGTTTGAAATAAAATAATGCTCCTACTAATCAGGAATGATGGAAATCTCAAGTGACATTAAAGGAGTCAATGAAATTGAAGACGAAAGAATTAGGAAACCTTGAAAGAAAACTCATCCTCATCTAAAGTCTTATATTTTTCCAAGGAAAAAAAATTTAAGTAGTATCATAATCATGAGGTATCATTGTTGAAGGAGGAAAAACACACTGCAATAAAAAAGAGCATCATCTGCGAATAGTTGAGTATTAGGATAGTCATATAATTCTCAAATGCTGGTCCAAAGAGCATGAGCACACTTATAACAGTTAATAGTCTCCAAGATGTCATCATTTACATGCATACCAATAACTCCTAGGACATGTTCTCTTTTACAATTCCAAGCAAAAAGATAACCATGTGTGCTAGGTAGAGGAACTAATTTACACAAATGTGGCAATAAATTAAGCCATTGAAGATGCCATTTCACTATTATTTTTAGTTCCCCTTTTTAAAATAATCAATGATAAATGAAATGAAATCCTATTACAAACTATGATGATCCTTCAAACTAGTAACTCAGCAATATAGCCACCCAATGGAAAATCCAAAAAATGATAACAAAAAAAAGGGGCAACATTGAAACCCTATTTTGGTGCCAAATACGGGACCACAAGGGCATGAAAGAAGATTATTAGTTGGTGAGAAAAACATATAGTGGCCCATAAGGACATGATTTCTCGATGAGTTGGCAGTTTAACCTGTAATCAGCAATATAAAAATACCAAGTTAGCATCATGAGATGCAACGTACACTATCAGATAAGTTCATAGGTACTCAACCATTTGACTGCGCCACCATAGTGTGACACAAGACTCAGATGTGGAAGATGCCACATCATAATCTACAAGAGCGATTACTGCTTCGTCAACTATTAGTGTCGGTCTTAGTAAATGTAAAAACCACTTACACAATAAATATGAGACTAAACTCTTTAGTCCCATAAACTCTTGTAATAGTATGAGAAACATAAACTCTTTAAGATGTTTGGTGATGTTAAACTATGACAGTATTAAGGTTAGTAATAGTAGTGATTGGAGCTCTTTGAAAGTGTCTGTGTTGATTTTTGATTAATTTTGTAGGTGGGGGTTTTTGGCTTGCTCTCGGTTGTAATGGCCCTAAATAGAGATTTCATTGTTGTTACTTAATGTTTATTCTGCTGTTATAGGATCAGAGCCCTCTCCCTAACTTAATCGAAAACAAATATAAGACTAAAGCTCACATGTTTACCTGTGAACTCTCTGCAAAATGAGCCCACAGAAGAATGCAGCTAAAAAAAACCTAAAATTATCATATTTTAGATGAAATATTGCTCTGAGACTATAAAAATAGATAAATATTTGCTTGAATCGCCCAATCACAGAAGTGCTGCAAAAACGATGAGGCCTGCGCACGAACTCCCCAACTATGGAGCGATCAAACCAATCTTAGAATTTACATGCACTCGTCGCAGTTCTGTCCCACAACAATATATCACCAAAAAGAACTGAATAAGTGATGAAGCGCTAGCCAATGACAAACCAAAAAATAGTATAATGCGCCTTCATGTCACAGTGACCCGACCAAGTGATTAGAGTGCCTACGAACCGTCCTGATCTGATAAACCTGCGAGACAAGAAAAATAAGGGCGATGGAAAATATAGCTGAACTCCTACAAAAAATTAGGCTTTAAAAACAATGTAAACGTGCCTCCAAAATACAGTGTTGCACAGTGAAAGAGGACACCATGAACATAAATCACGCTATCAAATACACCATTAGCGAATTCAATCAAATAAAACATGGAGCCATGATCCACGATACCATGGCCAACGTGAATTATCTGCGTCTGGAAACGAGAGGGTTTGCGTGAGCAATAAGAAGATCGTCTCACAAACAACTGCGTCCCTACGATGTAGGTTCGTCCGACCATACAGATGAAGTGATCAGCAAAATGTCCCCAGTTACAAAAGAAGATCTGGAAAGACACTGCAGAGAGCTTTGTGCGCCAATAAAATGGCGTCCACAAAGTGAAAAATCGTATATGAAATTGCAGATGAAAAGATTGGGGAACTCAAAGGTAACTGGTAAAAACTCTCAAACAATCAGGAGGTTGCAGAAAGAAGCTCGAATATCATATAGATGTTGGTATTTCCATCGAGCCTAGGAACTCAATTTGCAAGCACACCTTCGTACACCTTCACACACGAGAGAAAAATAAAATTTGGAAACTATTTCTCCAAATAAGAAAATGTATTGAGGTGATTTACAAATGTACAAAGTTCTCTTTACAAAGGCATGAGCAAGAAAGAGAGCACCAATAAGGTGTGATGGTAGGTTAAATTAGTGATACAATTTACAAAATAATTTGTAAATCACTTAGATGCAATGAGTGCTAAGTCCATTGAATCTAGTGAGAGATGGGCTCTTGTGAACCACTACTCATGAAACATGGGTCAAATAGTTTGACTCAAAAACTATACAATTGAATCCTGATATTAACATCACAAGGTGATAACCTATTTACTCAAAGAATTAATATAGGTTATATTATGTACTCATATAATTGGCTTGCAACTTTATTGATTTCACAATAAGACAGGCCAAAAACTACCCTATTTATAGATATTGAACTATCATATTGTATTTTATTATTATTGAATTTCTATAGAGCGTATTGAAACCCAAAAAAAATAGTAAAGAAAATAAATACAATAAAATAGTAAATAAATAAGGTTTGGGAAATTAAAACAATATGGTAGAGTTAGTCTCAAGAGAGACTAATGTGAATTTAAATGAATAATAGCATTAAAAGAGATCAAAATCTTAAATACACATGAATGCAAAATTTCTGAAAATAATTTAGGAGAGAGAGTATGGATAGGATAAGTGAAAAGAAGGATATGGTAAGTACAAACAATAATAGGAATTAACTAAAAGACTCAAAAAAAATATGTAAAAGTGTAAATCTTATGGAACATGATATATTATACTCTACTAATACTAACATGTGTGGATAGGGACTCTGAAGGTGAGAGTGCTGACGGTTATGTGGATACTGATTATATCCCCCAATCCTAGTCTGAAGACTAGAGTAAGGAGTCCCTCTCAGTTTTGGTGACTATTTCTAACGAAGAAGAGGACAAGTCTGTGTTTTCCCATATCGCCAAAGAGAAAGGGATTGAACCTAAAGACATTGGGGGGATGTGGGTGGTCAGAAAGTTCATATATTGGTCAACAATGCGAGCTCTAAAGATCATAATGTTCCTATTTATCTGAAGCTCGAGGTGGTCATGGAGGTGCAGTCGGTGAGGAAGGAGGATGATACCCTTGATCTAGACACTGCTGAGAAGGGTAATGTCCCTTCTAGTTCTAGGAATATTCCTTTTTCTAGAATGGTAGACATGTAGGAACGAAATGTGCAACTCCTTCAAGATGACATGGACAACAAAATTGAACCCCCTTTTGGAGTTCTCCAAACTATGAAGGCGATGTCAATGTACTCATTTTTCCTTATGAAATGGGTCTTTAAGGAAATAAAAATCCTCCATCTTAGCTTTCGTTCCCTCTCTACTAGAGTGGATCTTATTCTGGGAAATCTAGATTATGGGTCGGCCGAGATTGATGGTAATAAGGACAAAGAGGATGAGAATAATATGAAGAATTTGCAAGAAAGATTTGACATCCTGGAGAACACTTTGAAGAAGCACATTAAGGATAATAACATTTTTATGGGTTCTTCTATGGAGTGCTTTAACTGCATCAAATCGGAGTTGGATGCTGGTTCTCCAACCACGAAGATTGAGGATGAAAAAGATGATAAGGAGAATGTTGGACCAAGCAAGCGCACACATTCTGCTAAAAAAAAGAAAATCCAACACAGGATCTTGGAACTCTCAGAATTCAATGCTACTATCAAGAAGGTGTTTGAGGATAAGAAGGAAGCAGAAGGCACTCTTCTAGAGTTTCCTAGGTCCTGCTATTCCCCTACTTTTTTGTTGGATCATTTTTTGGTTTTCAGTTGCTGGGTGGTTTAGCTGGTTTCTGGTTTTTATCTCTAGTTTTTTTGTGTTGGTCCTGGGTTTTGTGGGCTAGGCTTCAGTCTTGTTTCAGTTTATTGGTTTTATCATCTATTTCTTTTTTGTAATAGTTGTAAGGGGTTTCGGGTCCCCATAAAACTTATTTTTACCAGCAATAAAAAACACTCAAATTTTTAATCTAAGAAAGCTTAAATTAAAGTGTATGAAAAAAATAAGTTAAAAAAAGACTAATGTGTAATGCCTCCTTTTCCAATGTCCTATTTTTTTCCTGAAAATTACAATTCCAAGTAAAAAAAGAAATGGAATAATATTAGTGATAGCATTTACAAATTGTAGAACAAGATAGATCCCCGTTGAGACCAATTATGTTAGGTAATTGTTGAAGCATAATCTATAAAATATATCTTTTCTACTACAAATAGTATCTCAGTCAAACTCATTTAGACCTTTCCTACTAGGGCTAGAAACATTAATTCAATCATATTATATAACTAATTTCATTGATGAGATTACTTGGAGAATCATATAAGGTTTTGATGGGTTATCCTTTCCACGAAGCCCAAGAGCACAAAATAACACCCACCATTCAGCGTCCTAACATGACTTTAGGTTACTCATAATTGAATGTATTACCCAAATTGGATTTATTTTAGTTTTATTCAACTTCCTCCTATCTATTTCTCTTTAAAATACATTTTTTGAGCATTTTCATCACCTATGTAAAGCTACATGTATATAAAAGTTAGGTAGAATGAGCTCTTCCTTTTTCACTTATATAATGATATAAGCTACAATATTTGAAAATAATGCAATTCTTAGATTAGCAATTTATTTCAATAAATGTTTCTTATGTTAGAATTTTGTTTCTACACATGTAAGTTTAAGGGAAGAAAATGGTCGTGCAACTTAAATATCCTATATATATAATTGGATTTTCAAGGAATCATATTTACAATGTTAAAAGAGGTTCTATATGTTAAAAGCTTCATTTTAGTAATATTGATGCAATTACATAGATGATAAGGTGAGAGTTCATGATTACATCTTTAATTTATATGAGAAACACATATAGCAAATGTAGTTTCTCAACATCAAACATTTAGAAGTAATATATATGTTCTAAATTTAAAATGGTATAAAAAGGTGAATGTTATAAATTTTAATGTATTTTATTTTTGTAATTAAAAATAAAAGATATGTCTTCATAAATTCGAGAGACAAAATATTTCTTTAAATTTTTTTAGAAGATACGGTCAATGTGCAAATTAAACTTAATTTACTCTCCCTATATATATTTATTTAACTAACTTGAATATATAATGCATAGAAAATGAATATTTTGGGTAAATATTTAATTTTATTAAAAACTTAAATTCAATTTCATTAAAAATATAGTAGTTTTGATGGGACTTCACTTGTATCTAAATTGTTTTATTAATGTTGAGGCATTTTAAAATGGCAATAAGGTGTGGAGTGTAATCATATAAGTTGTTAAGAAAAACTCTTATCTTGACAATAATTTTACAATTCAAAATTTATATTTAACAATAAACATTATATTTTGAAAATAGGCACCATGTAAAATATAGGTATGTATGTGTTATAAGAGAGAATCCCAATCAAGACAACAATTCCTTATAGGAAAAGAATGTCACATGCTAAACAATTGCCACTTTACTAAGGAAAGTAGATCCTTAGACAAAAGAGAAAATAATGTACAAGAAGCCTTTCCCCCCAAGTGTGAAATAAACATATAATATATACAACACACCCTTAACGAACATTACTTCATAATAGATACGTAATTCCAAAGCAAAATAAGACATAAAACAAACATATATGTTAGAGAAGCATCACATCTAAAGTAAACTAGTCATGAAAGAAAGAAATGAAAGAAGATTCTATGGATAATTGTTCAATGATAAACATGCCAAAGATGCTAGGATCTTTCATGTAACAAGGTATCTCATGCCAAAAAGGAATGATCATAAAATAATACCAAATCATAGAAAGATGAAAGAAGAGAAGATTGTCAGATTATATCTACTTAGTGGTGACCTCAAGTGTACAAAATATACAATTCTAAGCAAGGAAGAGAATGCAAAGAGATAAACATCCTAAACAACAAGTCTGTACATGGGAGGTCACCATAGTACAAGAGAGATGAAAAACAAAAAGATAAAGGATCCTTGAATTAAGGAGAAAGAAAGAAAACCCAATATATGCCCTAAGTGATAGATCTTGTATAATAAACATGTACTTTCAAGTAAAAATAAGGTTGGAACTCAGGATGAAAATCCTTGTGTAAAACAAAAAATTCTTGCAAGAAATACCATTATATAATAAAAGATGCAAGTTCACAAGGGATATTGGATGCATTGTGAAGGAAGAGATACAGATGAAAGACACATTATGCTCCTGAAGTGGTTTTTATTTATAATAGACATTTGTTTTCAAGAAAGCATAAGGTTGCAACTCGAGATGTCTATCTCCTGAAAAAGTGAATACCCTTATGTAAAACAACAAATACATTCAAGAAAGCACATCATCTTATAAAATAAACAAGTCAACAAAGAGAGGGAAAAAAAATGGACCCTTTGAGCTAAGGAGGAGAGTAAAATAGAACCCTTTCCCCCCACATGAGGAGACAAGGAAAAAAATTATTCTGTTGCTTCACAAATTATGACAATGAGCCTATAAAGGATAGGCTAACAATGTCATCTAGGGAGGAGAAACACAATAAGAAAGTAGATATATTCGGTAGCATGATCATGAAAAAGGTACCATTCATAGTTACAAGTCATTTGAATCATACCACAATTAATGAATTCTAGAATTTTACACTTTAAATCATAAAACTCACTAGTCTTATGGCCATGACTTTGATGAAACATACAAATGGAAGAATTTTATTGTTTGTGTTTTCTATTTTTGCACTTTTTTTTCAAAGGAAGATTAATTAAGTTGTTCTTAAGAAGCTCAAACAAAATAGGCTCTTTTTGTAAGGAGAAATTAGGAGGAGAATGTATATATTGATTAGGTGAATGAGAAGGCACGACACCTAAGGTTTCTTTTGAAATATTTCTCATTAGGAGGGGGTTTTTGTATCAATAAGATAAGATGATCCTTTAGGTGGGAGTGTATTGAAATCTAAACAGGACTAATCAATATCCACACATTCATTCGATAGAGTTTTTTTATTCTCAAATTCAAAGGTATTGTCCTTGCTATGGAAGTCTAAGGTTCCCCAATCATCATCTTGAAGAGTTGATGGGCCACCTATTTTTATTGGAGTAGGATTTGAAGAAGAAAATGAAGATTCAATAGAGTCAATTTTATTAGAATCCTCATGCTCTAAGGTTGGATTTGTGAAAATAAGGTCATCAATGTGTAGTAGTGCATGAAAACCTTTTACAATAATACTAGATTTGGTTTGAGGGGTATCTTAATAGTATTGACTTGATTAGGCTCATTAACCTCAAAAGATTCCTTAGGAAGATCCCCACAGATGTTATCATGTACCTATAAGATATGTTTAGGAGAAGGACAAACATAACTCATCAAGGCCCCATCTATAGAAGGAATGCCAATGAAACTCATAGGAAGTATTTTTTTAATAGGAGAAATAATCATGCCATCATACTCATGTGCCAAATGATCCTTATAAAGAAGAGAAATGGAAAAAGAAAGATCATCATTATTATTGAAGGCCTCTTTGGTAGAAAGGATATATTTACAAGGAATGGTGGTAATCACAATGTCCTTAGGTTTTAAATAAGTTTTATGAGGATGGGAATCAATGATAGGAAGAACTAATTCATTATCAAGATCTTAAAGAAAATTTGAAATTGAAGAAGCAAATGAAGATAAAAATCCCATTGAAAATGCAATAAATATGAATGAAATATTTTTGTGTTTTCTATTGTTTTAGACTAAATGTAATGCAATCTAAGAATGGATTCAAACAACTTTTTTTTTTTTTTTTCAATACAAATATACTAAACAATGCAATTGATGTAAAGGAAGTGTAGACACAAAATGAAAGATAGAAGCTAGAGATTGAGATGCATACAGTGTAAAAAATATGTAATGAGTAATACAATGCATGCAAAGTAGATCTAGATATATACAAAAGAGATCTAACTATCAAATCAAGAAGATATAAAGAATGAAAGTAGCGGGTTCACCAAAATGTGTAGGGGGAATTGAAACACCCCACAACATAGGAAGGAAGAATATCAAGATTCCACCACCAAAGGAGGCCTAATTAACACAAAAGGAAGTGCTAATGCATAACCTTCACAAAGGGGAAAATTGCTAGGATTAACTTCTTCCTTTCCCTACAAGAGGGGATTGAAACTATTATGCAAAAAAAATTAATGAAAAGAAAGTGATGAAAACAAGAAAAGAAGTCAACTTACCTTGAAAATATAAACCTGAAGACCTCCTGGAAGACTATTTCAAAATCTAGAATAATTCAGGGTTCGGGAAAACAAAAATGAGATCTTCAAAACCCAGAAACCTGGGAGCCTCAAGACTATGATGACTTGGAGTGGATATGACGAACTAGAGGGTGGATAGTGACATGTTTGTTGAGACCATTCACAATTTTCCCATGTAAGAATTAGATAATCAAGAATGAATCATTCACCTATGAAACATGTCTCTTCAGGTGTAACAATCCCTTTGACAACTACTTTTATTCTTGAATCTTTGCAAGTTCTTATGAGATCTAGATCTGTGAGAGTAACATGTTTTTGAAGGCTCTGAATCCATATCTACAACTCTAAAAACCTAAATTTGCAAAAGGGAAAAGGGGATTTTTTTTTCTTGGAGAGGCATTTGCCTAGTTTAAGCCCCAATTTTGGAATTAACCTTAACCTTAAAATTGAGACAATAAAAGAGAATGCTAACAAGTAGATCTAACAATGAAACATATCATTTAAATAAATATGTAATTCTATCTAAAACTAAATCAATCATGTTGATGCAATAGCCTTGACTCAACACCAAAAACCTAGAAAGGAAATCACTGTAAATCAAAACCTCATGTATGTATATGCTTGTAATTTTCCTTGACGACAGATGTTGATCTTTAAGATACAAATTTAGATCTTGAATATATGAATGTGGATATTCCCTCCTTGATGGCCAACTCCACTATCTCCTTGGAGAAATAAGATAGATCTAGAGGAAAGAATGCATGAAAGATACAAATATTGAATGATGACATTAATTTTTCCATTAGTACACTTAGTGAAAAATAGTGAAAGAGATCATCCGTACAAGCACTACCGGCGACTACAAGCATTACCGCCAGATAGCAAGAATACCTGATAAAACAAAAAGGTCACGAGAAAATGCTAAGTATGAAATTGACTGACGAACACTAACAAATGTTGCGCCGACGAAGTGAACAAGTCATCATCGATGGGTCAATAACACAACATGAAAATCATCACCGATGATACAAGTTTTGAGAAAAAAACCGATGGAGCAGAAAAAGCATACCCGATGAACAATTCAAGAAAGGAACACCGATGGCAAAGAAAACCGATCGTCAGAACTGACAGTTAGCTAGAGAACCTAGAAAAAGTGGATCTGGGCTTTACACATCAGATAAAGCATTGTAATTATATTTATAGAGTTTTAATTTGTTTTAAATCATGACTTGAAGGTCAAGCAAGCTTTATGTAAATGTTTTAAAGCATCCTAATCGATCTAAAACATATCTAACTAAAGATCACGGTCAAGTTGTAAACCTTCGATCTAGAGTTAACTTGCGAAAGCGTGAATCAAGAATTAAGCCAAAATATAGTATAAATAGATGTTCAATCAATTGTGAATTATAAATTCATTGTTGTTGATAGCCACAAAGATTATCTAAGGAGCAGAAGGTAGAATTCATGCAAAGTTCATAAATAGATCACATCAGTTATCAAGAACACACAGAGGCTACCGATGTGTAAACAAAGGTATTATTCAATCATGGAAAGATGATTACTCATACATAGGAAGCTTTATTGGATCTGTTATCAAAAATTGGAGATTGCATACATCATCACATCAAAGACATATGTAGTTGCATTCTAACAAGTGCATCACATCCAAAATCCTTTTGTAGAAGGTGGACTTAACAGTTCTTTACAAATCTCTTAACAAAGTACACACTTAATAGTGTTTCTAAAGCTTCAAATAAATTAAATCTTATCAGGTCTCCACTATAATACTCCTAATAGGGCAGGTCATCAGAAGTGACCAATTGTAAGCCTTAACCGGCCCCTTCTTATCTGCAGATAGTGAAGTCTTATGGGTAACAATCCCGCCCACAATTTTTACTTCCTAACAGGAGTTTTCTGCGATATCATATCTTGTGTCATGTGTTATCTATTTTCATGAATGTTTCTTTTATGATTACATACTAAAAAACTTATGATATGATTGCATATACATAAAGAAAGATGAACAGTTAGATAATATAATTTACAAACTGATGATTAAGGGTTAATGGGCTAACCAAGAACATTTTTAGAGGTACTGATTCACCCCTCCCCTCTCAGTACATCATTCCAATATAATTCCAACAATTGGTATTAGAGAAAAGTCTCTTTCTTGAAAAGCTTAAAGACTTAAGAGAACATATCAGAGCAATGGAAAAGTATAGACTATACATGACTATTGAGAATGAGCAGCTACATATGCAGATAAAATATGAGAAGTATAAAGAGGCTAGAATCAAATTAAGAAAACTTCTTGATGAAAGAAAAATTATGGCAACCAGGCTGAATGAGAAAGACTACAAAAAATTACAAATACAAGATTACTTTGATATAGCAGAATCATCAATGAGCAAAGCTTCAGATGCATCAGTAGAAGAAATCACAAGTCTACAAGAGTTCAATCTACATTTGACAAATCAAATCAAGATGCTACAAATTTGTCAAGAAACTCAAATGGTGAAAATGATTGATGTTATGAATGATGCAAGAAAAGCTAAAAATGAAAGAACACTAGCCATTGATGATAGGAGGAAAATAATAGAGAAGCTACAAGAGGAAGAATCAAAGATTCAAAGACTAACTAAGAATCACCATGAGGTTACCAACCAAATTATTCTTATGAGTCAAGAAGAAAATAGACTAAGTATAGAACTCATTGAAAGAATACAGATCATCGATGAGCTAAGAGAAGAGAATGAAAAATTGAAGCATGAAATCAAAGTCCAGATTCAACACAATGAATTGATCAAAAATGTTGAAGAAAGAAACAAAAGGATGGATGATTTTCTTGATGGACAGAGAAGAGTCAACAACTACCCAGGATAAGGGTACAACAAGAATGGTGAATATTCTAATCATCCAGATCAAAGGAATGCTTTTACAACCCCAAGATCCAAGAAGCTGTCATGCAATCACTGTGGAAAACCAGGCCACACCAAAAACATTTGCAGAAGCAAAATGAAAGGTATTCCTCAAGCACAATCTACTTTCATTGGTAATTGTTATAAATGTCAAAAGAATAGACACAAGGCATATGAATGCAGATCCAAAGTGACAAATCCAAAGAGGAAAACCTACATGGACAAGTACTATCATACCTGCAAGATGAATGGGCATACACATGAAGAGTGCTGGAAAAAGAACAACAAGGCCTAGACACCAAAAGAAACTGGTAATAGCCACAAACCAACAAGAGTAGGTAACTCATATGTTTGGGACTATAACACATGGGTAAACTACACAACATGTGGAAGGTATGGTCATATTGCTACCAAATGTATGAGAAAGTAGACTAGAAGGTCAAGAGATTGGACCAATCCAGGTATGGCATGTTTACATGTAATAAAATATTGTAAAGACCGACTAACAAATACAAGTACTCATCCCAATGGAAATACCATTGATGACATCAAGAGAATGAGAAACAAGATGTGGGTAAAAGCCACAAATACTGAAGGTGCAGGAACAAGAAATTCAAATGATGACACCCCATCCAATGGATTTAGTGACATCACTACATCCAACTAGATTGCACAAGTAAGTATGGAACTACATTATGACAAGTTACATTATACATCATTTCCATTACACATAGTTCATATTGTAATATTAGCATGAATAAAGATGCAATATATTGTTATTTGTTAAACTATTGAAAAGAAACCATCGGTTATTGGGCACAATTTGCATCGGTGAACACACACAGAAAAGTTACCACTACTTAATAGAATGTATCGGTCATTACACAAATGACAAGTTACTAAGTGTAAACCGACGGACATCGGTCAACCTTGAGTCAACAAAAGCTGTCTTCGCAACTTTACTGACAATCATCGGTGAAGTCACTAAAGCCACTAGCAACCTTGATGCTTCGCACAAACACCGAAGATGTTATGAATGTCTCTGCTGACAGACTTAGTCTTTATATACTGATGATTTTGTAATAATTAATGACCACTTAGGGTATTAAAAGGTTATAAAATCCCGACAGGTAAACTCGTTTTCACACCAGCGATTTTTGAGCAGAGCAGAGTGATTTCAAGCAATTTGAAGTGCGACCCGGCAAGAATCAATTTGACTCAAAAGAATTCATATTCACAGTCAATCACAGAGAATCTGTAAGTAATCACACTCACCGATGGCACTGTTTCATTTGCGAAAAGCCCTAAACTTACACAACGCGATGGCATTGACTTATAGAGTTGAGAAGATTAAGGAAAAAAAGGTAAAGCTCTCTGAACTAATTGGTCAATTAGAGCCAATGATTGCTGAGAACATTTGAAAATAATCTCTATATCATATTTTGAAATTTTGATCACCTTATATTTTATTATAATGACATAGTTGTGGTTGGTTTAAAAAACATTATTGAATTTATAAGAATATATTTCCAAATTTAAGATTAGAACCCTAACAAAAGACATTTTTAGATTTTGTTGAAAATATAATTAATCGAAGAAATCAATACTTATATATTTTTACTTAACTTAATTTCTTTAATTTTCACTTGTTCTAATAATTAATTTGATTTTGAAATATTAATTATTATTCAAATATATTTCATTACTTATATATACTCTTAATTGTAATTCTATAGATTTATTATCCAAATTTTTATTTCATTACTATTTATTAATTGATCTAACATAGATTTCTCCTTTGAAATTAAAAATGAAGAGGTTAATAAAATAGCACATGTGCATTAAATTATATTTTAAATACTTTTAAAATTTTAATATTCTAGATTTTAAAATTCATTATCAATAACCTTTTAAATAATTTAATCCTTTACATATACTTTACAATATTTTTTATATAAATTTTTAAATTTGTCTCTTTAAATATATTTAAAATATTTCTTAATAATTTTAAAATAGATCAAATCAATAATGATCAACTATTCATTATAATATAATTAACATACTGTAAATCTTTAGTCCATTGCTTGGCCACATTTGGCACTAAAATAAAAAAAACACCCTAATAGACCTAGATTGGACTCAAAGGTCACTAAGGACCTAATTAGGCATCCTCACACTTTACACACTACATACTAGGACCTATATGTCCCTTTATTAACCTAGTGGTCTGGCTAGAACCACTACAAGCCAAAACAACAAAAGAAGCCCTAGGTCACATTGCATCATTATTCCTTCCTAGGTGCTCCTACACCATACTCCCCAAAAAGGAAATCTATGTCACTCCTCTGGACAAGATATCCTTCAAAATGCCCACCTTCTTGAAGTCTGCCTCTACAATCCATGAGACCTCTGACTCGAGTCTATCTTTCCACTGAATCAAGTGTTCCATGTAGACTTTATGCCTGGTAGTCTTCTTAACCCTCTTGTCCAGAATTTTTTTAGCTACCATCTATGGTTTGGGAGGCAATATAGTAGCCTCAACATCCCCACTGATTTCATGACTTCCCTGAGTGATCTCATCTATCTTCCCCCTAAACTGGATTAAGTCCTGCACATTGAACACCAGAGATATTCTCAAGTCTGATGGTAAGTCTATCTTATATGCATTAGCCCCATATTTGGCTAGGATTTTTCAAGGTCCCATCCTTTTCATCTGAACCTTTGTAGGGACACCTTTCTATAACCTTGATTTGTTCAAGTGAACCATCACATAGTCACCCACCTTAAATTGAACATCTCTCCTCTTTTCATCAACTTTTAGTTTCAACTTTTGTTGACTGTCTTGGATTTTCTTCTTAACTTGTTCTTGTATCTCCTTCATAGTATGGGTGAAGTCCTTAGCATGTCCACTTCTATACTCCATACCTCCAAGATCCCTGAGCTCACAAAAACCTCTAGGGTGCATCCCATAAACCACCTCAAATGGGCTTTTTCCTGTCATTCTATTCTTATTATCATTGTAAGCATATTCTGATTGGGGAATGACCACATCCCAAGTTTTCCCATACTCCTTAGTTAGGCACCTCAATAGGTTACCCATCACCCTATGTACCACCTCAGTTTGGCCATCAGTCTCAGTGTGATAGGCTGAACCAAAAGATAGATTGGTACCCAATCTAGTCCATAATGTCCTCCAAAAATGGCGCATAAATTTCACATCCCTATCTGATACTATGTTCAAAGGAAGACCATGAATCCTCACAATATCCTTAAAGAACTAATAGGCTATGTGGCTAGCATCATTATTAGTCTTACATGGAATTAAATACCCATTTTACTAAATCTATCAACATCTACATAAATGCTATCGTACCCCTGCTTGGTTTTGGGTAGACCTACAATAAAATCCATACTCACACACTCCCATGGCTGGTTAGGGACTGGTAAAGGCTGATACAACCCTGCATTACTCATTCCTCCTTTTTCCTTCATGTAAACAACACACTGCTCCACATATTTGGTTACATATTTCACCAACTTTTACCAATGGTAGAACCTTTGCACAAGCTCCAATATCTTGTTCATACCAAAGTGACCTCTTAGAGATCCATTATGTTTCTCTTGTATGAGATTCATCCTCATAGAGCCTCTTGGCACACATAACTAGTTACCCCTGAATAACAGTCCATTTTTTAAAGTAAATTCTGAGAACTTGCTATGAAAATGGTTTTGAAATTCAACACATACCATATAAGATTCCCCAAAGTCCACATCTTCCTTGTAAAGATCTTTGAAGCTATCAATGCCAATGCTATTCAATTGGACTTCTTGGACTATAAGTAACCTCCGACTTAATGAATTTGCAACCTTATTGATTTGTCCCTTCTTATGATTTATAGTAAAGGTAAATGCTTGTAAATAATCCATCCATTTCAAGTTCCTATTGCTTAGTTTCTCCTAAGTATTGATGTAGTTAAGAGCTTGATTGTCAGTAAATACCACAAAATCTTTAGGCAATAGATAATGCCTCCATTTTCTAAGGGAATAAACTAAAGCATATAGTTCCAAATCATATGAATAATATCTCTTCTTTGCCTCATTCAATTTCTCACTAAAGAAGGAAATTGGCCTACCTTCTTGACTCAATACACCCGCTACTACCATCCCACTTGCATCACACTCAATGGTGAGCAATTTATCAAAATTTGGAAATTGTAGAACATGTTGAGTAGCCACTTGTTTCTTCAACATCTCAAAGGCTTTCTATGCTTCTAAAGTCCACCTAAACTTAGTTTTGACCCCACCCTTAATAGCAACCATCAATGCTTCACATATCCCACTGTAATTCCTGATAAACTTCCTATTAAACTGTGCAAGACCATGAAAAATCCTTACCTTAGTGGTTTTGATAGGTGGAGGCCAGTTTAGGATAGTAGCAACCTTGTCTTGGTCCATCTTCAAAGACCCTTTGGACACTACAAAGCCCAAATACACTAGTTCTTGTTTGAAGAAATCACACTTTTCAAGGTTGATAGCCAATTTCTCTTCATGCAACCTCTTCAATACTGCTTCTACATGTCTGATATGCTCCTCTCTTGTCTTGCTAAATATCAGTATATAATCAAGATATACCACTACAAACTTCCCTGTGAAGTCCTTGAGAACCTCATTCATGAGGCTCATGAATGTTCTTGGAGCATTAGAGAGGCCAAATGGCATGACCATCCATTCATATAACCCATCTGTGGTCTTGAATTTTTTTTTCCATTCACCACCTTCCTTCACCCTGATTTGGTGATACCCACTGTTCAAGTCCAACTTGGTAAAGTACATCTCCCCTCCAAGGTAATCCATGAGATCCTCTATCCTAGGTATAGGGAACCTATACCTTATTGTGATCCTGTTTATAGCCCTTGATTCTATGCATAGTCTCCATTTTCCTCCCTTCTTGGATGCCAACACAACCGGGACTACACAAGGGCTAATACTCTTCTTGATCAATCCTTGATCCAAGATTTCATGCACTTGTCTAGCTACCTCCAAGTTTTGATCATGAGTAAGCTTGTATGCTTCCTTATTGGGCAGAGATGGCCCTAGCACAAAGTCTATTTTGTGGCTCATTACCCTCTTAGGTGGTAGGATTGCAGGAGTGCCATCACTAACTATGTCCTTGTACTTCACAAGCAATTCTTGTACTTCTGGTGGTAATGCCTCCTTTACTAGTTTTTCTTCCTCCTTGGGTCTTAGAAAAATGGCATACCCCTCACTCTCATCATCCTTGATATCTTTCACAAACTCCTTCCCACTACACAACATGACATTAGGATTCTTTGACTGTGGTTCTTCATCTTCTAGCAAAGACTGAATCTTGAAAGTTTTCCCTCCTTTCTTGAAGGTGATGGAATTCTCCTTCCCATCATATACTACCCCATTATCAAATTTCCAAAGCCTTCCTAATAGAAAATGACAAGAATCCATTGGTAGGATGTCACAAAGTAGCTTATCCTTGTATCTTGATATTGAAAACTCAACCCATGCTTTCTCATTGACCAATACACTTTGGCCTTTTTGACCAAGTTTGGATATCATATCCAAAACGTTGTAAAAGTTGTCAATGTTGTCATTGAGAACATTGACAATATTTTTTGCAAGAATGTAAATTCTATGGAATTAGTTCCTTAACTGTCTAGAATCATTGTTTTAGTTCCTTGGTCAACTATAAGAGGCTATCCCTGATCATTTGCAAGGGTTGGTAAGTTTATGCCAGAGTGTGTACGGACTGTGAATTTGAATAACAGTTGCAATTTGTATCATTTGTGAGGGTCTTCTATTGTAATGGATTGAATTAACTTATGTAAGCATTGGTTTTGGTAATTTAGATTGTTCTAAGAATTTTTTTGGTGGTATTTTATTAGATTTAATTGTTTAAGTTTCTTTTGTAAATTATTTTATTTTCTGTCCCGTTGTTGTCCTGAATAGGGCACTGTGTGCAAATGGGGTCATAGATCCATTTTACACCATGGAAATTGCACGAGCTCTTGTATTATGGAAGGTGACTGCATGTACATTATGTATAGTGAAGGAGGGGTCCAAGAAAGTATGGCAGCTATTTATAAGGTGATGCCCTAGGTGAGCCAGAGATGCATGGCTAGGGATCACCAGCAGCTGCAAAGCATTTTGGAGGGATTGAAAGCATTCATTGCTTCAATAAATGATTTTTGGAAGGTAGTATGGTGAATAAAGGAACCCTAACTCGGAGGATAAGTTTGGGTGTGATGTTTTTCTAGCCAAGAAAATCAATTTCTTGTGCAGACAATGAAAAGTCCTAAAACCCTAAATTTTAATTATGTTTGTAGGAGGTACTGTACGGACACCTCTGGAAGGATAGACCTAGAAAATCCTTATTTTTTTGATAAAGGGTATCAGTATATGGTATTATTTTTTGGAATTTTTAAGGTTTTTTACAATTTATTGCAGAAAAGGAGCCTAACTAGGCCTAATGTTAGTAGCCCTCTTTTGGGTGTAATTGACTTGGAATTTGGAACTCGTTGAGGGTTTTAATCCCAAAGAAGTTTGTGGACATTTTAATTGGTCCAATAAACTATCTTTAAGACTACCTTTCCACATGGAAGAGTTTGGGATCCATTTGGATCAGTTTGTGGAGATGGAACAAGAAAGGCCATTTGAAGCCTAGGAAGGAGCATGATGAGTTTTGACTCTACATTGTTGGTGTTCACTAGTTGAAAGGATTAGGATCTTGTGAGAAGAATCCTAAGGAGGAAAGGGTTAGTTGAAGAACCCTAGTAGGTCATTAGAGTGGCCTAGGAGCCCCTAGAGGAAGCTAGGGAGAAGCAAGACTAGTGTTACATCATCTACCTAGGGTTTCTTGTTTTAGTTGTGCTTAGGTTTAGGTTTTAGTTTTCTACCTAGGATTAAATAAGTTTTGAAATTTTTTGTCTTCTACAATAATGTACAAATTAAAATTAAATTAAACATAACAATTTACTTTAATCCTATTAAAAAAAACTTTAAACAGTAAATAGTAAACATAATACATATTAAACATTAAACATTAAACTAATTAAAAACAACTAACAATTACAATTTTACTGAAAAAATAATTAAAAATGAATAAAAAACAATGATGTGTACCTAGACTTGGAAAAACAACAACAAGGGGATCAGCAGGAGCTCTCAAAACAGGCACCCGTCTACAGCAAAACATGATTATGTTTTGCAAGTAGTGAAAATGACTTGCAAAATGGTTTAAAAGAAAAATTAAATACTTTTACAAAATGGGCACCCGAAGCATAACGGGCCCACCCATTTCTAACAAAACGGGTGCCCATTTTGGTTTGCCAATTTTTTTGGCAGTGGACTTCCGCAGAATTGACACCGAAGCTACCATATTTCAAAAAAAACCTATTAAATTTTGTTAGGAATAATGAAGGTGGTTATCCAATTATAGAGCATGGATATACACCTCTTGATTGACTATTAATAGTGTATCTATTTGAGTCAGTTGTTAGTCTTGATTGAATACCCTCTTCTAATACATCTACAATATGCAATTTTCACTATTTTCTAATGCATAAAAAAAATTACATGTTGTAATTTTGGTTTAAATAATGAACGATTGGTAGACTTGTTTCAAGAGCAACATTAGTTTTCACTGTCATTGTGTCATGTGTATTTTTTATCTTAGTATGAAAATGGATAGGAGAAGGAGATATGATGGGTCTATTGTTGAAGGAAAAAAAGGTGTGATTTTCAATGATAGAGATGATGTAGTGACACATGCCATTGTTATCCAGTGTTGTAATATTTATTTCTCCTAAGCCTATTGTTGTCACCTACCTATTAGGAGCAACAATCAGTGGAACAACTCAAAGATTGCATTGGGAATTCATCCCTCCTATTTTCTCCTAACATGTTGTAGTAGTTTACTATTGAAATTAATTTTTGTAGGTAAGTTTGAATTTTAAAGTGTGACAGGGAATTTTGGATGAACCCAAACAAATAAGAATGTTTATAGATAGTTATAGGGAAAATAATTTTCTGAATAATAGTTATGAAAAAGAAGAATATTCATAAACCAAATAAAATTTCTTGCTGTCTCTCCCTACACATTTTATTTTCTTTATTGCGATATATTTATTTTTCAAGTTAGCCAAATACACTCTTCAAAAAATCCCTTCCCAAATTTCATAAACAATTCATGATGCCCTAGCTTGCAGCCCGCGAGCCATCAAGAATTTTCCTCATGAAATGATCATAAACGGGGAGTACCACATAGTGAATATCAACAATAAAAAAAATAAAGAGAGATCAAATACTTCACAAATGGGGAGTACCACATAGTGAATATCAACAAAAAAACAAATAAAGAGAGATCAAATACTTCACACAATGCCTTGAAGGTAATAGCAATGATGCCCTAGCTCTCAAAGCTCATGGGTCATCAAAAATCCCAAATGTAAACATGTAAACAATGCTAGTATTAAACATTGAGCTCATAAACAATGCATGATGCCCTAGTTTGCAGCCTGCAAGCCATCAAGACATTTACTCATGAAATGATCATAAACAGGGAGTACCACATAGTGAATATCAACAACAAAACAAATAAAGAGAGATCAAATGCTTCACATAATTCCTTGAAGGTAATATCAATGATTCCCTAGCTCTAAAAGATCATGAGTCATCAAGCATTCCAAATGCAAAGATGTAAACAATGCTAGTATTAAATAGTGAGCTTATAACCAATGCATGATACCCTAGCTTGCAGACCGCGAGTCATCAAGACATTTTCTCATGAAATGATCATAAATATGGAGTACCACATAGTGAATATAACCAAAAAAGCAAATAAAGAGAGATCAAACACTTCACACAATGCCTTGAAGGTAATAGCAATGATGCCCTAGCTCTCAAAGCTCACGGGTCATCAAGTATTCCAAATGCAAAGATGTAAAAAATGCAAGTATTAAACAGTGAGATCGTAAACAATGCATGATGCCCTAGCTTGCAGCCCACGAGCCATCAAGACATTTCCTCATGAAATGATCATAAATGGGGAGTACCACATAGTGAATATCAAGAGAAAACAAATAAAGAGAGATCAAACACTTCACACAATACCTTGAAGGTAATATAAATGATGCCCTAGCTCTCAAATCTCATGGGTCATCAAACATTCCAAATGTAAAGATGTAAACAATGCCAGTATTAAACAGTGAGCTAATAAACAATGCATGATGCCCTAGATTGCAGCCTACGAGCCATCAAGACATTTCCTCATGAAATGATCATAAACGAGGAGTACCACATTGTGAATATCAATAGAGAAACAAATAAAGAGAGATCAAACACTTCACACAATTCCTTGAAGGTAATAGCAATGATGCCCTAGCTCTCAAAGCTCGCAGGTCATCAAGCATTCCAAATGCAAGGATGTAAACAATGATAGAATTAAAATTCATATTGTGCCATTAAATCAACAAATACCATAAAAAAGAAATTGAGTTAATAAGAAGACAAAGCTCAAATGCCTACCTCAAGTCATGGCTATCATATGCCAAGCTTCCAAATTGAGCTCGAGCTTCACAATAGAAGAGCCCTCTTTGTGCATGCAGCTCGATCTACCACAGTTAGGGCCCTCATCATGCATGCAGCTCGATCAGAAAAAATAGAAATGAGCCTTTATTTTGTTTTATTTTTTGTTTATAATCACGTAGGTGTCAAAATTATGGTGGTGCCGTCGCTATTATGACAACATCAGGGGTACTTGGATTAAAACACAAAAATCACACACAAATGGTAGTGTCGTCACAAATTGGCTTCAAAATTTGACCCCAAATGTTGTAGTGATTTAATGGCACAATATGAATGTTAATACTAGCAGTGTTTACATCTTTGCATTTGGAATGCTTGATAACTCGCAATATTTGAGAACTAGGGCATCATTGCTATTACCTTCAAAGCATTGTGTGAAGTGATTGATCTCTCTTTATTTGTTTTTCT
Source organism: Thuja plicata (assembly GCA_018584345.1). Taxonomy (NCBI): domain Eukaryota; kingdom Viridiplantae; phylum Streptophyta; class Pinopsida; order Cupressales; family Cupressaceae; genus Thuja; species Thuja plicata. The sequence goes on from MU225370.1 coordinate 637,736, forward strand.
ATTAATATTCACTATGTGGTACTCCCCGTTCATGATCATTTCATGAGAAAATGTCTTGCTGGCTCGTGGGCTGCAAGCTAGGTTATCATGCATTGTTTATGAGCTCATTGTTTAATAATGGCATTGTTTACATCTTTACATTTGGAATGCTTGATGACCCACAAGCTTTGAGAGCTAGGGAATCGTTGATATTACCTTCAAGGCATTGTGTGAAGTGTTTTATCTCTCTTTATTTGTTTTTTTGTTGATATTCACTATGTGGTACTCCCTGTTTATGATTATTTCATGAGGAAATGTCTTCATGGCTCATGGACTGCAAGCTAGGGCATCATGCATTGTTTATGAGCTCATTGTTTAATATTGGCATTTTTTACATCTTTGCATTTGGAATGCTTGATGACCCATGAGCTTCGAGAGCTAGGGTATCATTGCTATTACCTTCAAGGAATTGTTTGAAGTGTTTGATCTCTCTTTATTTTTTTTTTGTTGATATTCACTATGTGGTACTCCCCATTTATGATTATTTCATGAGGAAATGTCTTGATGGCTCATGGGCTACAAGCTAGGGCATCATACATTGTTTATGAGCTCACTATTTAATATTGGCATTGTTTACATATTTGCATTTGTAACACCTTTGCCACAACTTTATTTTACGCTTGGAACAAATGGGATTTCCTGCCTACACCTACCTCTCTAAGAGACTGAGTTAAGGTTATTTTTTCACATGATTGTGCAAAGAAATTTATACTGAGAAAGTTAGCATGGCAGCCCTTTTCCATCTAATAGAATTACCTACAAGTTTGTATACTTTCTCTATTTTAAACTAACCTATGAATTCAAAGGAGGAATTATGAAATATATTTGTAGGTAGTTATCTCTTCTATAATGATGTAGGAGTCAAAGGTAATGATCAATGAAGTTTTTTCTATTGGATCATACATTAATACACTTAGTATTTTGAATTCGACCTTGGGCATCACACAATGTTATTGTTGTCATTGCATGCTTGATGTTGTTGTGTACCATATATTGTTTTATACACTATTTATTTCACTAAGACTGTGAGCTTGGCATTTGTAATGTATTTGATCTTATTGGATCAATGTTTCCATGTTGTTGAGGCCGTAGATGCATTGAATCACCATTTCCATTCTATTTTATAGCGTGCTAGCTTGAAGATCTTGTGAGGTTCGAGATGTAAACCATTGTATCACTGTCATCTAGGCTTAATGATCTTGCATACTATTTTATCAAGATTTCCTTTTACTGATCTTGTAAACAACATACCATATTGACTCACAACCCATGAGTTGTTGCTTGATATATACACACATGTGTATGTGTATATATATAGCACAACTAAAATATCTGAAAGTTTAACTAAACATGCATCCTAATGTTTCACTTTTGTTGATAATTTGTATCCTAATTTCCTTGGGTATTTAATTCAAAATCTAGAAAGTTTAAAGTAGTATAATATTGAAGACATAATTTTATAAATGAAAAAACCCTCAAAATATGCCTAACATGGGATACATGTTCTGTTGCACAAAACCTATAATTTTTTCAATACAAATAACTACCAATAACCATGAACCTATAAGATCAACATTAAACCCAATAGTTGATCAAGGTAACCCTAAAAACACTACTATATAGGTGGAATTTACATCACATTAATTTGAGATACAAAAATTACTATCTACACTATTTAAAAAAATATGTTTTTGTATGAAAAACAATCATACAAAGTATTACACTTTTCCATGTGCTTGACATTCAAATTATACTATAGTAAATATGGAATTCGCCTAGCTATAGGAGCCTGAGATGATACAACTCTTCTTGTTGATTTGATTTTGTTAGAATGAATTTAGAATAATTGAGAGGGGAGGGGTGAATCAGTTAGCCTCAGGTCTAGATGTAGAAAATAAAAACTTTCTATATTTCAGATCTACTCAGCAGCAGTAGCATAATTCAACAACTTTAATCATGCAATTTACTGTTGATTGAAATTATCTTGTACAAATATAACAGTAAAACAAACCATAAGCATTCACACAAGTTGACACAAGTATTTAACGTGGAAACCCAATATGGGAAAAACCACCAGTAACATGCTACTAAGTTTTCACTCTTCTGAAGTGAGCTTTGTGAGGAGCCAACCCTGTTAAAGGTTACAATAACACACTGCTAGGTTTGACCTAGTTAAAGGATTTAATCACCCTATTAGGAGTGGCCTTGTTAGAGGACTTATAACATTCCACCTGAATGTCACCTTGTTAGAGAATTTATATAAATGACTGTTAGGTCACCCTTGTTAAAGGATTTAACTGATACAATGGTTAGAAAGTAATCAACAGTTGTGATCTGATACATGCAACTTATTTTTCAAATTCAGATCCAATTACAGCTCTAATGTTAACTTACTGGATAGCCTGCATTGTCATTTCAACCTTCTGATCTGCTTGGAAATCCATCAAGAAATCACACCTGCAACTCTCTGCTTCTATATTCAGCCTTTTCTGCTAGATCATGCCAAACAGTAAATCAAATATGCAACACTCTTGCATACACATCCACTTCTCATTCAGCAGCACACCTCTTGCACACTAAATGAATAACCCCTTGAGGTTATCATATACCTCTCTATTTAGGTTAGATAAGTATTTTTCCGCTTAAACAAGATCGTAGATCTTAGGTTAGGTCAGATCCAATGGATCACTCCATCTTTGCATTACATTTACTTCTCCAAAGTAGTTTCTAATTAAATCTTGAAACCATGAATTAATTATGGTTACCCATACATTAAGTGATGGGGATCAATCTTTAATTAACATTACATATCCCAGTAAAATTAACTAAGTCAGCTAGAGATCTCCAATATCATCATTAATCCAATTACTGTAAGTCAGCCAACATCACTGTTTCTAGTCGGCAATTTCACTGGTGCTCGGCATTGAACAACTTTTCTCGTCAAAAACAACTTTTCTTGGAACAAGAAACTTTGCTTAGCACAAGAAACTTTGCTCGGCACATGCCAAACTTGCTCGACATAGAACAAATAGAAAAAATATCTTTGAAAGATAAACAACTAACTACTTTGCTAGAGTGCCAACTGATCAAGTACCCTTTTATTTTCCTTAACTCAACCATTCACTTGGTCTTCTTGTTAAATCTTCTTCATCAATAATAGATATGGTACTCAAAAAGATAACAATAGTCTCACCAGTTAAGGTTTGACAACAATGACAAAATAACAATTTATTGCATTGTCAGTTTCCAACAATCTCCCTCTTTGGCATTGATGGAAACACAAAACATTAAAACAATGATTTAACAAGCATAGTTACCAACCAATCCAAAAATTCACCTGTGTTTCTTGATATGAACGAATCTTCATTAGTGTCTTTAGCTTCATTCTAATTCTTATCTGTAAAACATTTCTCCCTCTGTGTCTGTAAACACACTATAGTCATCTGTGTCTAATCATCTGTAGACTCCCTCTGAGTAGATAACCACTTCAATGTTTTCAATAGTAACTTCTACCTCTTTGTAATCTTTCCCTCTTGGTAATCTCTCTTTCTAGGAAATCTCTTCCTCTTTTTCCTTTATGTAACTTCTTTCCCTCTTTATAGGTAATCTCTCCCTCTTTGACAACAATGCCAAAGGTGTCAAAAACATTATCATGTAGATATTTAGTATCATGCTAATCTTGTCATCTTGATTATGACTGATTTTCATATCTGTCCTTGTTCATCTTCACAACTTTAGCCAGCATCCTAAAGTTTGACTAACTGTGCATCAATGTGTCAAGTATTCAAAATGTAATATTTGATGCAATAGTAGCATACAGAACTTAATTAGCCTCAGTGAGTGGAATCACCCCCAATTTACCTCATAGATACTCATGAGCATCCTTGGGTAGTGCTTTCGTCAATATGTCTGCTAATTGTTCTTTAGTGTTCACATAATCTAGTCTCACTTCTTTACTTTGTACTAGCTCCCTCAAGTAATGATACTTGATAGCTATATGCCTTGTCTTTGAGTGCATAATAGGATTTTTAGAAATATTAATAGCACTCGTGTTATCACAATATATGACAACTGGGTCAGTGATTTCTTCCTTCATACCTTTTAGTAGTATCTTCAACCACACAATATTAGAATGGTTAACTGTTGTTGCCACATACTCAGCTTCAGCTATAGATTGTGAGGTGTAGTTCAGTTTCTTGCTTGTCCATGAGATCAATCTCTTTTCTAAAATAAATTCTCCACTAGTAGTGCTTTTCCTGTCATAAACATCTCCAGCCCAATCAGAGTTAGTGTAAACTCTGAGTTCAAACTTGTCATTCTTTTTGTAGTATAGACCATATTCATCAGTTCCTTTCAAATATCTTAGAATCCTTTTTACTACCATCATGTGAGTTTCCTTGGGGTTAGTAGAAAACCTTGCAACAATTCCAACAGCTAGGGCAATATCAGGTCTACTGTGTACAACATACTGTAGTTTTCTAATCATTGATCTGTAGAGTGTTTGGTTCACTTCTTTTGTGTCATCATCTTTTGTCAGTTTCTATCCAGTAGCCATGGGTGTACTCACTGGTTTGGACTCTTCCATTCCAAAAAATTTCAGTATCTCTTTGATATATTTAGATTGAGTGATATAGATACCATTCTTCATTTGATAAATTTGTAAGCCAACAAATAATTTTATTTCACCAAACATAGACATCTCAAATTCAGTTTGCATCTCTGTTGCAAATTTTTTATATAACACATCTTGTCCACTAAATATGATGTCATCTACAAAAATTTAAGCTAATAATGTACCTTTTCTTTGCTCTATCTTTAAGTACAAGTTGTTGTTGTCATTGGTTCTAGAAAATCCAATCTTGATTAGATAATTGTGCAATCTCTCATACCATGCTCTTGGCACTTGCTTCAATCCATATAATGATTTGTGCAATTTTAAAACCATATCCCTTTTGTTTGGGTCAATAAAACCTTTAGCTTGCTCAATATATACACTTCTTCTTCCAAGATACCATTGAGAAATACAAATTTCACATCCATCTGATAAAATTTGAATCCTTTATAGGCTGCATATGTAGGTAAGGTTCTAACACCTTCCAATCTTGCAACTAGGGCGAAGGTTTCACCGTAGTCAATTCCTTCCTCCTGTGCATAACCCTTGCATACTAGTCTATCTTTGTTTCATGTCACATCTCCATATTCATTCAGCTTATTCCTGAATACCCACTTTGTGCCAATTACATTTTTAGCCTTCGGCCTAGGTACAAGTGTCCAAGTTTTCTTCTTCTCAATTTGTTCAATTTCCTCATTCATTGCTTGTATCTAATCTTCATTTTCTAAATCATATTTCACTATTTTGGGCTCAAATTCACATAACAGACATGTCCCATTTTTCAACTTACTTTGTGTCATTACAACATAATCCTTTGATCCAATGATTTGATCAGAATTGTGATTTCTTCTCACATATTTCGCTAGAGTAGGCTCAGTCCTTGCTTTAGGTTCATTGTCTGTATTCAGTTCTAGTTGATTCTGTGACTCGGCACCTCCATCAGATAGCTTGACATTCATTTCCAGTTGCTCGACAACTCCACTCTGTGATTCGACAAGTGCATGTTGTTGCTCAGTAGTAGTCTCAGGTAGTGAATTAGAATCTTCCTCATCCAGATATATGAATGATCTGTAGCTTTCAGGCTCTTGTGTACTTTCATCTACATTTCTTTCTACAAACTCATCAATTCTTACATTTGCACTTTCAACAATTTTGTAAGTATTATAATTCAAACATTTGCATGCTTTGCCTTTCGTTGAATAACCAAGGAATATGCCTTTTTCACCTTTAGCATCTATTTTACCATTTCTGTTGTCTTTCAGTATAAAACATTTGCTTCCAAATACTTTAAAATACTTTACACTAGGTGCATAACCATACCAAAGTTCATAAGGTGTAGCATTTGTACCTTTCTTGACTTGAACTCTATTCAGTGTATAGACTGCAGTACTTACAACTTCTTTCCAATATTTATGTGCAACATTTTTCTCCATCATTAGTGTTCTAGCACAGTCCATGATAGATCTGTTTCTTCGTTCAGCAATACCATTTTGTGGAGGAGTCCTGGGTGCAGACATCTATCTCTTTATGCCTCGTTCATTGTAGAACCTATTAAACTCATTAGAAATAAACTCTCTACCTCTGTCAGATCTTAAGCATTTCAATTTTTTTCTTGTTTCCTTTTCAACTTTAGCTAAGTACCATTTAAATAACTGGAATGCATCAGATTTTTCCTTGAGAAACATTACAGTCATCATCCTTGAATAATCATCAATAAATAGAATAAAGTATCTAGCACCA
>MU225370.1:664790-705447 GCA_018584345.1 Thuja plicata
CGTTCAAAATAGTTTTCAAGATATACAAACTTTTCCCTTTATGGATTAAAAGAAACTAATCCTTAAAGCATGGTCACACATTTTTATTTTTTTAGGATCCCTTGATCCCTCCAGTTTAAATTTACACAGATCTCTTGATCCCGCCAGTTTTCAATTTACAATAATTTGATCCCTTTAAGAATGGATCTCCTTGATGGGTTGACTAGTGAGTAGCCACATTCACTAGGAAGTTCAATTCCATCTTTCCAGTTACACTTTTTTGTGTGGTTCACAATGAGACATAAGTTCTCATTGGGTGAGATAATCACACCCTTTCTCTCTCTACTTAACTAAGTGATGTCTCTCTTATCATGATCTTAGGGTTGATAAAGACTTAAGTTCCTTGGGGGCTTGGGGGTTTCTTTATCCCTTTTGGTTCCGATAAGATTGTCTTTTCTGTATATTCTTCTTTACCAAGAGTTTGTGTTGAGCTCATACTCTTGCTAAAGTGGGGGCTAAATGTATAGTCAGAAAATGGAAGCACTTTCATTGTAGACATTTTTAGCCTTCTGAGTAAGTGGTTTGGGGTCATGGAAAGCACCTTGAATGGGTTCCTGATCTTCACATGGCTTCCTCCCTGTTCTGTTCCTCTTTCCACTCCTGTTTGGCCTAATTTCTGCATTCTGGACTCCAGACTGGTGGTTCTGGGCTTCAGGGTCAAGGTCGACATTTTAGGTCTATGTCAACCTCAACCCTAACCTTGGTTAGGGTCAACCTCAACCCTGACCTAGGTCAGGGTTGGTTGTTTCGGGTTCTGAAGCATTGATTCCTAAATTATATTTAATATAGGTCCTCTCCTAGGGGTAAAGGCTTTAATGAGAATTTAATCCTCCTATGTAGACCTCCTTAGGAGATTGTGCCCTAATTCCATATAAAAGAGAAGCTTTCTCTCTCATTTTCTCTAACCGTCATCAAGCGAACTAAGTCTTCTAATCAAGCATCAAGCATTCCTAATTGAGATCAAGCATTATCAAGTGAAGTTCAAGCAAGCAATCAAGTAATATTTTAGGAAAGCATTCATCCATTCAAGTATCCATTTTCATGAAGGAGATCCATTGGAGGCCATTGAAGGATTGAAGCTACAAGATGCCCTTTTGGTGATCTCTCCATCCACCTTAATCCAAGCCTATTCCAAATTCAAGAGCCCATTCAAGACTTGGCGTTGAAGATCTACAAGCAAGAGATTGAAGACATCTTACCTTTATACATTCTACACTTGAAGCATACTTTTGGATTCAAGGATTAAAATCTTCCACAAGGACTTTTTCAAGCAAGGTACATGTACAGAATAGTGGATTTGAACCCAAATCTGGATACCCTTTTCGGCAAACTTTTGGGACCCGTAAACAAAGTCAATTTTGGATCTGTGCAAGTCACGGTCGACATTATTGGGTTAGGGTTGACATTTCTGGGTCAAGGTCAACCTTTTTCATAAGACGACATTGGAACGAAAAATGATTTTTGGGTTTTGTTCGTCTCTGCGTTTCAGTTCGGTACCAACTGTCAGTTTTTCCAGAAACATTCTACAGACCCCAGAAAATAACATCCTTTGATCTACAATATTTCAAGGTTAGTGCATTTCTCCTATCTTTTCAATTACTGTCATATATCATTTCTATACATATAATTAATAGAATTCAAGGTATCTCCTTTGTTATTCTCCTTTCCAAATAGCTGATTCATTTGTGCATTAACCCTTCTCTTGGGTTGATCAACTTGGATCTCCCATTTGTGCATTTGAGGGTAAAAAAAAAGGAACATCTTATCTTCTCCTTAATCACAATTGCAATACTTAATCAATTCAATTCAATTAAGGTTAATACAATCTAGGCAACTTAAAGAATAATAAACACATCTCTAATTCCATTCCCCTTTACATTTTAGTAAGATAGAATATTCAATATCTTTACATCAAACCAAAAAAAAAACATTTATTTTATCTTAAACTATATATAATATATAATGGTTACTAAAAAAAATCATACTATTAGTATGGTATTACTTATAATATTGATTAAGGATTATTCTTGCAAGAGTAAAAACAAAAAGGTAAGGGAAGAGTGAAAAGAAACCATCTGCTATTTAATTTTCAGGAATAGGAAAATATAATGATAGGAACTTGCATTAAATTCTTACTAGAATCTAAAAATAAATTTTTCCCTATTAGACAAAAAATCGATCTGTATGATACAATGAAATTGTGGCAGGTATAGTTTAGTGGTAAAAGTGTGATTCGTTCTATCATTATATTCAATAGAGTTGAAGGATCTTTCAACTCTGGTCTATATTTTGAAAAAATCTATATTTCTATATAGGTTCTAAACCTCTCCTATGAATACCCTGGTTCAGGAAAGGAATTGTGCGCATTCTCATAATTTTAATTTGGAATGATAAAATGACCATATTTTCCATTCCATCCAAGATGATGAAACAGAATGTAGATTGTTTTCAAGGATTAGACCGATCTATCTAATCAGATCAATAAAATATCCATGGATATCAAAAGATTGTTTTTCATCGTAACTAAATGTTCAACTTCTAGAATAGCTAAAGTTGGAGTCAAATAGCTAGATAACAGTGACTTTAGTTTACTTTAGTTATCGTGATTTTGTTTGAGCTTGGTGAAATTTGATTTCCTCTAGGATCGCAATCAGTAGAAATAGGGAATGAAGTATTTAGAAATATTTTTGAATTCAATATTAAGATTTTTTAATCTTATCTTTCTATAGGGATCATCTATCAAGTGAATAGGTATTTGATATTTAAGGTTGTTCACCTGAAGTTAATAGGAAAGAACTATAAAGAAACTAACATAGATGTTATAGAGTAGAGAAAAAACCAATATTTATTGTATTATGTAAATAATTGTTTCTCATTAGACCTCCCTTTCTATCTCTCTCTCATGGAGGAGCCGAATGAAATGAAATTTTCATGTTCTGTTCTAAATTAGAGGCGTTAATCAGTTCATCAACTATAACCCCTAGCCTTCCAAGCTAACGATGAGGGTTTGAATCCCGCTACCCACTCATTCATATTTCTTATTCAAATTTTTTTTTCATGTCCATGTAACCTATCTATTCTTTCTCTTTCGTTACCGAATCTCGTTTGTTGTGGATGAAAAAAATTCATACTTTTTTTTAGTCCCGATCGATAAAGTATTTCAAGGAATAATGAAAATAAAGCGTCCATCATCTAATGGATAGGACAGAGGTCTTCTAAACCTTAGGTATAGGTTCAAATCCTATTGGAAGTAATAATTCATTATGCTTTATAAATGATTATTAAGCTCTTTTATCCTGTTCCAAGAATAAGAAAAATTTGGATATTTTCTTAAATAGCTTCTTTTAAGAGATCTTATGCTTGTTTCGTGAATGTCTCAGTAGAACATATAATTTATCCAAACTGGGGTTTATCTTTTACTAAATACTCACACAACTTAAGATTAATTTTTTAAACTTGAACGATCTCTAATACATCTAGATATCCATTCGTGTCGGTATAAATTATAGCTATTTGTTCTTCCACTATCAAAGGATCTGATTGAGATTGTTTGAGCAACTCGCATAATCATTGACCTCTTTCCAATTGATCTTGCGTATTTTTATCAAGATCAGAAGCAAATTGTGCAAAAGCTTCTAACTCTTCAAGTTGAGCTAATTCTAATTTTAATTTTCTAGCTACTTGTTTCATAGCTTTTATCTAAGCTACAGATCCTACTCTAGATACGAAAAGACCAACATTAATGGAAGGTTGAATTCCTGCATTGAATAGATCAGCTGACAAGAAGATTTGTCCGTTAGTAATAAAAATTAAATTAACGGGAATATAAGCTGAGACATCTCCAGCTTGAGTCTCAACTATTGGTAAAGAAATCAAACTCCCTCCACCTAACTTAGAATTTAATTTAGCTACTCTTTCTAATAAACAAGAACATAAATAGAAAACATCTCCTAGATAAGCTTCCCAGTCAGGTGGTCTTCTTAATAGAAGAGACATTTGTTGATAAGCTTGTGCTTGTTTGGAAAGATCATCATAAATGATTAATGTATGTTGTTCTTTATACTAAAGTATTCAACTAAAGCTACACCTGTATAAGGAGCAAGATATTGTGATGTAGCAGGAGAATTTGTAGTTTTTGCTACCACAATGGTATACTCCATTGCACCACGTTCTTGGAAAGTATTAACTACCTAAGCTACAGAAGAATCTTTTTGACCAATAGCAACATAAACACATATTACATTCTGATTTTTTTTATTTATAATCGTATCTGTAGCTACTACCATCTTACCGGTCTGCCTGTCCCAAATAATCAATTCTCGCTGACCGCGTCCTATAGGGATCATAGAATCAATAGCAATAAGACCCGTTTGAAGAGGTTCATATACAAAACGTCTTGAAATAATACCTGGGGTGGGAGATTTGATCAATTGAGATTTGAAAGATGAGATCTTCCCCTTACCATCAATAGGTCAAGCTAGTGCATTTACAACTCGACCGAAATAAGCATCACTTACTGGTATCTAAGCAATTTTTCTTGTTTCTCACATAGAACTACCCTCTTGTATCATCACGCCATCACCCATTAATACAGCTCCAAAATTATCTGATTCTAGATTTAGGGCAATACCTATTGTACCATCTACAAATTCTACTAATTCCCCTGCCATTACTTTATCAAGACCATGAATACGAGCAATGCCATCTCCTAATTGAAGTACAGTGCCAATATTAACAACTTTTACTTTGCTATTATATTGTACAATCTGTTTACGTATCATACTACTGATTTCATTGGGTCGAATAGTTACCATTAACACTGGATAATTATCTTTTTAAAAATAAGACCTACTCTATATAATAGAGAGGTTTTAATAATTTATATAACGTTAATCAGTTATGTTTTTCATGGCTAGGAGTAGGTCAATATTTTTCTCGATTGTACGTAAATGTAACTCGCTATTCAAATGAATATCTAGAGTTCCTAGAGCTCTTTGGACAACTTGGCGAGAAATTTATTATTGAACCTATTCAATTACTCTTTGTTGTTCAAAGTGAACGGTTTCATTCTTTAAATTTTCTAATTGTTTCAAATTAACATAAGCAACATTGATAAGGTCCTCTTTTTCTTGTTCTATTTGAGAGTATCCATTTACCCAAATTTGGCTCGCTCGCATTTCTACTTCTCGTAAGTGAGCCCGAGCTTGCTCAAGCTGATTAGCAGCTCCTTTACATAGTTTTTCAAAATTTTGAATAGTACTCAATATTTTTTGTTTACAGTTATCTAATAAATTACTTAATGAAATTAGATTATCTATTCATAAGTTGAACGAATTTATAATCTCTTCCCAGACCGAACACAAACCTTTCAATTCATTTGGCTTTCCCACTTGGCTTTTTTTTTAACCAAACCTACCCTTTTCGTTCATATTATGTAAAAATACAATCAATATATCAAATACCAAACTCTACGAAGGGCTCTTTTGCCAAAAGGGTTTTTTTTATCAACTGAGTTTTTTTTTTTTCTTTATTTCCTCTGTACTTTTTCTTGAATAAATTCACTTTTGTGTAGGTTGTCAGTTCCGCATTTAAACCCAAAAATTTGGATGGGAGATTAGGACTATTTTTCAATAGATATATTGAATAATTCCATTGATATGAATGTTATATATTAGATCAACCTCCAACTATGCCTTTGAACCCATCTCATATTAGCACAATGGTGGAAAGAGTACCCAGTTGTGCTTGGACTTCAAGCAGTTTAGATTTAACCATTCTAAAGATTTTCTCTTGTTGGTTGGGATTGGTAAAAAAAATTCCCAATCAATTACGAAATGCTATAGTTCTTCCATATTTCCTTTTTTCCCTTTTAGAAGTAATTCGTTGAGATCATGCACTTTTCTATCTACAAAATGCAGTTGGTTGGATCTAGCTAGATTATTCAAATATACAACTCGCACACACTCCCTTTCTGAAATAGATCAGTACACCAAGAACTACATTGATATTTATTATATTTGTTTCTAAAATATTGGTATTTAATTTGAAACCCTCAGTGGAGGAAAAATAAATTAGGAAAATGAAAGAATTAATTACATTTTTCATATGCTCTCCCCTCATAGATAAGGATACTTTTAGAAAGTTTTTTCTCCAACTCAATTCTTCTATTATTCAAGCATATTTCAAGTACTTAGTAAGTCCTAGGTCCTGCATAATGATAAATAAGGATACAATAATGAAAAAAAACTTTGATCAATCTATCTACTTCTCTGAGGCAAGTGTTTTTTACCAAAGCAAGTGAAGTATAAGTCCATTATTTTTTATTGCATCAACCCCTCTCCTATTGGCTGAACAATAAATTTTATAGAGAGGGTCCTTAAAATCTAGAAGGATATGGATTTTGGCCTCCAAGATCAAACAAATGGATTAGCAAATAAAAGTGCTAGAGCTGCAACTAATCCATAAATAGTTAAAGCTTCCCTTAAAAGATAAAATTAGCAGTAAGGTACCTCGTATTTTACCCTCCACCTTTAGTTGTCTCGCAATACCTTCAACAGCTTGTCCTATAGCAGTGTCTTGGCTAATGCCAGGTCCAATAGAAGCAAGGCCTACGGATAATCCAACAACAATAACAGAAGCAACAAAAATCAAAGGATTCATGGTAATCTCCTCTTAGATTAATAAAATGGTGGATAATATGATATTTTTATCTATTGATTTGATTGTTCACGTTCAATTAGAGAACAATCTATTTTCTTTGAAAACAACTAAACTCCGATCCGACGAAATGGTATTACAAAAATAGGTAAATCCTCTACCCTAATATTCTAATTTTTAAATGAAATAGAAATTTATTTTTTTCATTTTAAAAAGAAAATATTCTGTCTCTAAATTAATAATTATTAATTAATAATAATTAATTACATCTATATATTATTAGTAATTATATATATAGTCTATATAGATTATATATAATATAATCTATGAATAATATACATATAAACTATGTACATAAAATGTATGTATCCCTTCGAGTCATTGTTCCAAACTAGGATACATACATAGTTTAATAAACTAATTCCCATTAATACAACCTATTCATCTTATTATATAGATATTAATCTACAAATATGATCTATTCTATCTATCAATTTTATCGATGGGATTAGTGATCTTGAATGTTTCTACTAAGATCTTAGTATATTAAGTATTTTCATTTATTACTATATAAGGGAGAATCAAAATGGAAAGAACATTTCATGTTTTATACATATCTTTTTATTATGAATTAAAAGAATTAATTCAATTAATGATAACCCTCCATGGATTCACCTATATAAGCTACGACTAGAGTTGCAAAGATTAGAGCTTGAATGCCACTTCTAAATAATCCTAGGAACATTACAGGTATAGGTACCACTAAAGGTACTAAGGAAACTAGAATGGAAACTACCAATTTGTTAGCTAATATATTTCCAAAAAGTCAAAAACTAAGTGATAGAGGTTTCATAAAATCTTCTAATATGTTAATTCGTAAAAGTATTGGGGTTGGTTGGATATATTTACCCAAATAACCTAAACCCCTCTTTGTAAGACCTGCATAAAAATAAGTTATTGATGTGAGAAAAGCTAGAGCTACTGTAGTATTAATATCATTGTAGGTGTGGCTAATTCCTCATGAGGTAATTGAAAAATTCCCCAGGGAAAAAGAGTACCTGCCCAGTTAGAAACAAAGATAAATAGAAACATGGTCCCTATAAAAGAAACCCGGGGACCATATTCTTCTTCGCCAATCTGAGTTCTAGTCAAGTCCTGAACAAATTTGAGAACATATTCCACAAAATTTTGAGCTCCATTCGTAACGATTTGTGGGTCTCAAACAACTAGAGTAGCTGAACATAATAAGATAGCAATTACAATCCAGGAAGTTATAAGTATATATATCATACTGTCACAATTGCGATGGTATTTAGAGAACCACCAACGCCAAAGCACTACATGTGACATCTAGATGTCAGAATAATTTGACAACTAGACGTTGCGTGTACAACATATCCATCGCATGACTGGCGTAATTGTGAAACTCATAATGTGTAACGATGACAGATTGACCATCCTAGCCAGTGCATATTGTGACAATCAATACTATCACAATAACAATGGACATACCATTTGTTGGTGATTTCAACACCAAAAATGCAACATCGGTCTGTGTCACTTGACCGATGGGGTAGTGTCAGAATGGCGACTCATAGCCATAAAAAAATGACTCAAATGTACTAGTCCATCTAGACTTTTCCAATATAAAGTATTACTGAATAAGAAACTTCCATTGGTTTCTAGACAGATCAGGTGGAAGGGTATTGTCTTGAAGGTAAGACACACATCCTAGTACGAAGAAGAGGGTAAGTGCAAGAAGTTGGGTATCAATTTGGTGGAAGTCTTGTGGGCTTGAAAACTACAGCTAGAAACAGGCACCCATTTTGAAAAAAAGAGGCACATGTCTTAGGTTCCGACACCCGATCCAAAATTCAAAAAATGGGTGCCCTTTTTTAAAAAAAATGAGTGCCCATTTTTTTTTCAAAAAATGGGTGCACATTTTAAAAAAAAAAATTTAAAATATATATATATATTTTTTTAAGAAACTCATTTTTACATGCTGATTTATTATATTTAAGAAATGAGTACACATTTTTAAACGTGTGCCCATTTTTTAAAATTTGAATTTAGAAAACCACCCTTTGCATTGGATTTTGGTTCGGGACAATTTTGGTGGACCAAGCCTATTCTTGGACCTCCAAAATAAGGCTAAGGCATTTGAATACCAGATTTCTGTCTTACCGTAATTTTTTGAGGGTCTTCGTAATCAAATTTTTTGACGAAATAAAAACCCATTAGAGCTCTTTCTGTCTTGATTTCAAAAATATAAATTTTATAGTGATACGATAAATTTTTTTATTTTTACAATATTTATTAATCAAAAGTGGTACCTAAACTTAAAATAGTAAGGTTCACTAAAACTTTAATAACTTGTTTGATTTTAGGTTTTTGAAAAAATGAATTATATGAGGCCAATCTACATAGAATTTTCTTCAAAATTAAAAAAAATCTAAACAGGTGAAATTTTCATCAAATTATGATGGTCGTACATGAGAGGTTTTGAAAATGTACTTTATAATCAATTAAAAATTAATAAAAATATATATATTCAATTTTTTTTTTAAAAAGAAAAAATATTTTGACCAATCGTTGATGTGTTAGGTACTTTCCCCTAGAAGGATTTAGAAAAATTCTTTTATTTACTTCAAAATAGGGTGGTCGTACACATGCGGGGTATGGTCTTGAAATAGAGATTTTGAAAAAGCTGTTTTTAAACATGTCTACTACAATATATTTTCTAACATGTGGGTATTCAAATAAATTACATATTTGAAAGCTAGACTCCGAGTACTACATTTTATATTAGTGGATTTTTTTGAGATTCAATCTCTAAGTGCCTCAAATATTTACATTAATTGACAAAAAATTTGAAAAATAGGGAAAACACTTCCACTTTTTGCCCAAAGTGGGACTCAACCTCTTGCAGCCATCCAAGACTCGATACCAATAAGGACGTATGATAATTATGTTATTGGAGCCTCATGGGTTGGAACCATTAATTGTTCTACTAGAAAGTGGAATCTGAATTCATTTCCAGGCATTACAATCAAATATTCGATAGTTGCCATCACATCAATAGCTTTTCTTTGAACCCTTGGAACTTGTTCAAATACAGTGTAGTTAAAGGAAGAGCATAGTTTTCTCATCATTTGTATGTATGGGAAACATTTTTTATCCTTTTTCATCTAATCATTATTGACCTAACTGATAACCAACTGACAATCACCATATACTCTCAGGTTTTTATCCTCTATTGTATAGTTGCTTTTAATCCAATGATGAGAGCTTCATACTCACCTATGTTATTGGTGCATGGAAAATTATGTCAAAAAAAATTGGAATTGCATCCTTTTGTGGAGTGATGTGTACTATTCTTGCTCATGCACCATGGTTTGTGTATGAACCATCGAAGAATAATTTCTAAACTTCTATTGTTGATGCTTCCATGGTAAAAATTGCTTCATCGGGGAATTTAGCAATAATTGATTAATAATCTGGAACAAGGGATTCTGCTAGTTAGTCAGCAATGACTTGTCCTTTTATAGACTTGCAATCCACATACTCAATATCAAACTCTCTTAAAATCATCACCCATTTGGCGAGTCTTTCTATTAACACTGCTTTTCTCAACAAATATTTTAATGGATCTATGTGTGCAACAAACTTTGTTTGTTGGCTCAACATATAATGTATTAAATTCCGAGAAGCAAAAAAATGCAAGGAATTCCTTTTCTATTGCTGAATAAGTGAGTTTTTATCCCGCCAATATCCTACTGATGTAGTAAAAAACCGTTTCCTTTACTTAATCATCATTTTGAGCCAAAAGGACACCTAGTGATGATTCTATTGCTGATATGTACAATATCAATGGCTTGTCTAGAACTGCTGGCATCAATACTAGGGATTTCAATAAATAATATTTGAAAGCTTGAAAATCTTGTTTATTTTGTTCTATCCATAAAAATGTTACCCCTTTATGTCATAAATGTTAGAACATATGGCACTTATCTACTAATTGGGTAATGAATCTGCTGATAGATTGTAATCTTCCTTCTAGACCTCTCAATTGTTTCATTTTTTTGGGAGGTACCATATCAAGGATAGCCTTAACATTTTTTGGGTCTACTTCAATTCCTCTGTGTGATATGATGATACCAAGGAGCTTTCTAGATGTGACCCCAAAAGCATAATTCTTTGGATTGAGTTTTACCTTGTATTCTTGTATTCTATCAAATATCAGACCCAAAATTTACAGATGTTTTTCCCTAAGTTTTGATTTAGCCAGTATATCATCAACATAATCCTCCACTGTTTTATGGATCATATGATGAAATATTATCATCATTTCTCTTTGATATGTCGCACCTGCATTATTAAGGCCAAACAAAATTACATTCCAGTTATAAGTACCCCATGCATAAGTGAATGTTGTCTTATGTTGATCTTTTGGTGTGATCTTTATTTGGTTATAACCTAAGAAACCATCCATTAGTGACAAAATTTGATGTCCTACTATCAAATCAAACTATAATATCGATATTTGCTAAAGGAAAATCATCTTTGGAACAAGCCTTGTTCAAGTCCCTCAAATCTATACATATATGGATCTGACCATTATGTTTTGTAACCGACACAAGATTGGATATCCAATCGGCATAAGGAATGGGTCTTAGGAAACCAACATCTATAATTTTCTTTAACTCAGCTTTGACTAGTAAAGCTATGTGAGGATGCATCTTTCTTAGTTTCTATTTTACTAGCTTTGCATTTGGCAATAGTGGCATGTGATGCAATACTAGCTCTAGATCCAAGCCTAGCATGTCAGCATAAGACCAAGCAAAGTTAATTTGTCATTTTTTGAAAAAATCAATAAACTATTCTCTTTCCTCAAGTGAAAGAGACTTGGCTAGATATATATTCTTAGGAGTATTTTCATCTCCTAGATTTACTACTTCTATTTTCTCTACTAGCAAGGCTGATTTTTCTTTCTCTAAAGGGAAGTAGTCCAACTTTCTATTCTCTGGCACCTAAGAGAGGTTTTCACTAGAAGATATGTCCATTATTTTTACATTTTTATGGTCACAAAGGGCATTTTTCTTTTCACTTAATGACTTTTTTTTTTTTTTTTTTTTCATTTTTACCTTTAGTTTTGTGAATAGAAAGAGAATCCTCCTCCCCAAAGTATGCAGATCTCTGTAGGTCAAAGTAAAATCATGCATTGTGATCTCCATATGGAATCCCTTCACTAAGCCCCATGTATTTTGCAATGGCTTCATCATTTTCAAAACTATCTAGATTCAGACATCCTTGTTGATCCCAATAAATTAACTCAGGGTGGACTAAACAAATATTAGTGTTAACATTGACTCAGTTTGGAAAAAATTGAACTGAAGTGATATTTTAGAGAACTCTAGATTAGGACATAGACGTACCATCTAATGAATGAATATCAATATGTTTATCAACACAAGGTTGGTCTTCAATCTTTAGTTGATCAAACATGTCATTTATGTTCATGGTACTAGCGGATCTAGGGGAATGGTTAGGGGTGTCAGACTAAAGATTATGGAGGGATGCGCACTCATACTCATGAGAATTGGTCATGCTAGAATGCTTGTTAGGTATCTCATTTCCTACAGAATTTGGGATTTCCTATTCAAGAGACAATTTAGAGATTGGGGTTTCCAACTCTTGTCGCAACATTTGTGGAAGTATGTTATTAATCTGGGTTTGTTCATGATTTTTTGTCCGAGTTTGGATTATTGGTTTCTTGAACACATCAAAGAACCACCCTTGTTTTGGAATGGCCATAACAGAGTCCTCTTTTATTCCTCTAGGTAGGTGGTAGTGATATCTCCATTATTCCTTGTTGGGCTGCCCCTAGCCTCTAGTTTCATCATACCCAAATTTTTGTAACATAGTGTATCCTGGTCCATATTGATTCAAAGGTAATTGTGTTGATTTTATTTTGTGACAATATTTGTATAATCATGCGTGAATGTTAGAATCAAAAGGATCATCCTCACTCAAATCACCCCATTTAACAAATGTGGTAGGTGGGTATTTGCAAATAGTCGGCTCTTATTTTTCCACTATCCTTGGAAGACCATATGATCTTGGTGAAAAAGTCATTTTAGTAATAATTAAAGCTTCCTCATATCAATACTCACCACATACTTTCTCTTGGATTGATATTTTAATTCCTTCCCTTGGTATGTCTTTGGGAATCGAAGTAGAAGTAGAAGACATAGTTGCTTCTTGATTTAATGGCACATGTTTCTCTTCACTACCCTTTAGATTGTGGCAATATTGAAAGGGGTTTGGGTCTCCTTCTGTAATGATTTCTATAGCTTGATAAGGAAATTTAATACATTCATGATAGGTAAATGGTGATGACATTAATTTTTCCATTAGTACACTTAGTGAAAAACATTGATAGAGATCATCGATAGACTATAGAGATCACCGACAGACTACAGAGATCACCGACAAACTACAAGCATTACCGGTGAATAGTGAGCATACCCGATAGAACTCAAAGGTCATGAAAAATGCTAAGTATGGAATTGATCGATGAACACTGACAAAATGTTGCACCAACGAAGTGAACAGGACATCCCCAACGGGTCAATAACATAACACTAAGATCACACCGACGACACAATTTTGAGAACAAAACCAACAGAATAGAAAAGGCATACCCAATGACCAATTCAAGAAAGGAACACTGACAACCAAGAAAACTGACCATCAGAATCGATAGTCAGTTAGAGAACCCACAAAAAGTTGATCCGAGTTTACACGTCAGATAAAGTAATGTAATTCTATTTATAGAATTTTAATTTGTTTTAAATCATAAATTGAGGGTCAAGCAAGCTTTATGTAAATGTTTTAAAGCATCCTAACAAATCTAAAACATATCTAACTAAAGATCAAGGTCAAGTTGTAATGCTTGGATCTAGAGTTAACTTGCGAAGCATGAATCAAGAATTGAGCCAAAATCTAGTATAAATAGATGTTCAAATCAATTGTGAGTTAATGAATTCATTGTTGTTGATAGCCATGAAGAGAATCTAAGGAGCAGAAGGAAGAATTCATGCAAAGTTTAGAAATAGATCATATCAGTTGTCAAGAACACATAGAGGCTACCGACGAGCAGATAAAGGTATTATTGAATCATGGAAGGATGATTACTTATATGTATGAAGCTTAATTGAATTTGTTATCAACAATTAGAGATTGCATGCATCATCAGATCAAAGACTTATGTAGTTTCATTCTAACAAGTGCATCACATTTAAAATCCTTTTGTAGAAGGTGGACTTAACCATTCTTTCCAAATCTATTAACAGAGTGCACACTTAACAGTGTTTCTAAAGCTTCAAACAAAGTAGATCTTAACAGGTCTCCACTGTAATATTCCTAACAGGGTAGGTCATCAAAAGTGACCAATTGTAAGCCTTAACCGGGCCCTTCTTATCTGCAGATAGTGAAGTCTTGTGGGTAACAATCCCCACCACAATTTTTACTTTCTAATAGGAGGTTTTTGCGATATCATATCTTGTGTTATGTGTTATCTATTTTCATGAATGTTTATGTTATGGTTACATACTAAAGAACTTATGATATGATTGCATATACACAAAGAAAGATGAACAGTTAGA
This sequence comes from Thuja plicata, assembly GCA_018584345.1. Classification (NCBI taxonomy): domain Eukaryota; kingdom Viridiplantae; phylum Streptophyta; class Pinopsida; order Cupressales; family Cupressaceae; genus Thuja; species Thuja plicata. Next base: position 679,154 of record MU225370.1, read on the forward strand.
TAAGAAATTACAAACTAATGATTAAGGGTTAAATGGGCTAACCAAGAAAATTTTTAGAGGTACTAATTCACCCCTCCCCTCTCAGTACATCATTCCAATATAATTCCAACAAATGGTACAAATTTTATTTCATGAATCCATGGTATTCCCAGTAACATGTTATATCCAATTTCAAGATCTAAGATCTGAAATGGAGTACTTTTCCTTACGGGTCTGATTTTGATTGGTAGAATAAGGACAACCATGGGTGATCTTTCCTCTTCATCATATTCCTTGATGTTGATGCATCTAGTGATATCTATGATTGACTATGAGTATCCCAAGGTCTTTATTAGTCTTAGAGTACAATTGTTTAATCACGTCCCACCATCAATGAGGACTTGTCTGATTGTGTATTTGTTCATTTGGACAAATAAATGTAAGGGATCATTGTGCAGAGGCTTGTGCATAGGAACATCATGGTAAGTAAATGTACCATTTTTATTGGTAGAAATGTAATTGACCATAGTTTTGAATTTCTCAGGAGATATGTCCTTAGTGACAACTACATTTTGAAGGGAAAAATCCAATGCTTAGTTATGTTCTAGGGATATTCACAATAAGTCAAAGATAGAAATCTAAGCGGAAGTGCGCATGAGCTGATCCACCAAACTCTATTGTGGATTAGGAAGTTGTACAAAAATTGTAGGTGTAGAAGAAGTAGAAGGTGCCCTTATATTAGAAGCTTGGTGCAGCAGGTAGCACCTACACATTTAGAGTTGTTATCTCTACTATTAATGATTGTAATTCAGTATTCAACATGATTGAAATAATTTATCGTGTTATCAGATGTAGTGTAGGTATAATTGACATGTTTTAATAGTCCACTAGGTGTAGGGATCTTCCCTTTATTATGGTTTTGTAAAATATTATTAAAAATTGCGTGGTCTATATTTCCTTTTAGTTGAACATTAGTAGTTCATGAATTATGCATTGTTCAATCAAGTCTTGAATAGCATTCTTTAGATGATAACAGTTTGATGTCTTGTGACCTTTAACGTGATGATATTCATAAAAATCATTATCCCTCCACCACTTAGTTTTCAAAGTTCCATGCTCAAATTCTCTTATCTCAGGTAAGGTGATAAGATTTCTTTGTATTAACTTCTTAAGTGCTTCTTCGAGTGGTTTCCCTAAGGGTGTAAATTCATGTTTTGGAAAAGGATTCCTATTAGCACTGCATATTAAAAAATTTCAAATTCCAAGCTTTGGAAAATTTCCCACATCTTTTGGCTCAAAATCCATGTCTTTTCATGTCAAAAAGTCAATTTTGTGGTTAAGTCTTCAAATTTCCTTGTTCCAAGTTTTAGTCGCACAGTCGCGCTAATCTTTTAAAATGTCTTTTTAAGTGAGCGAGTGAGTGACAAGTCATTTTGGGAGTGACTCACATAGTCACGGTCATGTCTTGTTAAGTCAAGTTAGGTGTGAAAGTGAGAAACTTGGTCATTAAATTGTATTAATTGCACAATCGCAATGTAATTTTGAAGTCGGGTTGTTAGTTCGTGACTGAGCAAGTTGGAAATATTTTGTATGTCGCTCACTCGCGAGGGATTAAGTTCTGTGTTAAAAGGTTTAGAGAGTCAGCAATGAGTTAATTCTTTGTGTATCACACATTCATGGTGGTCTTAGGTCTTTATCTTTTGGTCAGTGACTGAGTGATGTAAAAAAGGTTTACTCGCTCACCCGGGATAGGTTTTTGTGCATATCATTTGAGCCTGCGAGTACACGAGGGAGTCATATTTTTAGATGTCACCCACTTGCCCAAGTCTTAACTGTTGTATTTTTTGTAGTGTGAGTATGTGATGCAGTACGTTCTGGTCATCAAATGGTTCTTGTCACTTAGTCACACAAGAAGTATTTAGTGTTTTAAAGTGCGCGACTAAGAGACCAATTTTGTTCTCGCTCACTCGCCAAGGATTTGCAGTTTGAAATGATGAGCTCATGAGTGCACGATGAAAGAAAGAAAAAAGATATCGCCCACTCACCCATGAATAAATTCAAGACAAAAGGGATTAGTGAGTGAGTGATTAATAATTTTTTAAGATTTGGTCAAGGCACTCGCTCAGTCGCTAAGGATTCATTCATAAAGAAATTTCAGTAGTGAGTATGTGACTGTGATGGAAAAGGGTCATCACTCACTGGCTAATGTTCATAAACTGAAATATTTTGCAGTGTGAGTGAGAGACCAAGTAAATTGCATAATGAAAATAGTCATCGCTTAGTCACAGAGGTATAAACATGAATCAGAAAGGCATAGTGATGGTGAGACCAGAAAATAATGCATGATTGTTTTGAAAACCGCTCACTCGCTCATATCCAAGCATGATAAGTTAGAGGTCAGTGAGTGTGCAACCAAGGAGTGATTGAGCAATGAATGTGCACTCTCTCACTTGCAAAGTTTCAAGGAAAGTCAATTTTTAAGCGGTGAGTCCGTGATTGATAAAAGGAAAAGTAATGCCGCTCACTCATGCAGATATAAGTGCAAAAGATAAAGAGGTAGCGAGTAGGCGACCACCAAATGATAAAGTTTCCAGTTAGATCATTGCTCAGTCATGAAGGATATGAACCAAAACAAAAATATACCATGAGTGTGCAACTGCTTAAAAGGAAAGGTCATATCACTAACTCGTAAGCACAATTGTGAATATAAGAAAGGTATAGTGGGTTAGCGAAAAATTGACAAGTGGCTTATTTCAGGCTTACAAGTGCAAAAAGAGAAAAAGTGTGTACTCTTTTCCAGCAGGGATCATATAGTGTGAATTAATGGAAACATTAGTTACAGAGAAATGATTGCGTGACACTGCAAGTGCGAGAATTTGGAATTCAAGTGGACAAGACACCAATTTGATGGCTATAAGTATGAATGATTAAGCTTAATTTTGTACAATTCTCATTTCTACATTCTAAGATTTTTTGTGAGAGCGATAGAGCTTGTTTTTTTTAGAGAGAAATTTGATCAAGAAAGATGAGTCAAGCTAATACCAGTGTTGCTTCACAGGGGTCTAAAAATAAGAAGGTTGCAGCAAAGAAATATATAAAGGAATTTTCTGATTTTCTACCTGGGACATCAAACAAAAATAGTGCTAACTGGGATGAGTGGAAAGACGGATGGTGCCAATGTAGAAACCTGGTCACTCCAAACCTCTCTAGTAATACTTTGTTCCATTGTTTTTGGAATAATAGGATTAAACCAATTCCTATTTGTAATCCCTCAGAGTTAAATATGGCAAAGTTGATTGTGCCTGATATATATGTAGATATAGGGTTAATCAGGGAACTTGCTAAGAATTATTCCCCAATAGCTAGGGTAATTAGAAAGAAAAAAAAAGAGACCTTAGTATCCATAAAGAGGAGATTAGTAGTAGAGGTCTTTGGGATCACTGGTGCATTATGCAAAGAGATTGAGTTGGAAAAAATTCAGGCGGAGTACAAAAAAGGGAGAAATTAAACAAAAAATTTGATATGCCTATATATATGCCCAGGGTGGATAGGAATTTGGTGAAACTCCCAGATAACCTCAAAATGCCTTTTGACTTATCTCTCTTTCACCACTATATAAAATGCATAGTATCTGGCCTAACTAGAGTGTTAGGTTTTGATGGAGATTCAATTGTACCCCAGGATGTGCTCATGATGCCCATGAATATCTAGCATCCAGAGGTCAACACTGATTATGATTATGTGGGATACATAGTTGAAGCTATACATGTTGCATTGGTATAAATATAGATAGATGCCCCTGTACCAACCTTTAAGCATTATTATCATTTAATGTATATGATTCTATATTTTAACAGGGAGTCCATGGATAAAGAGCTTGAATTGTTTGTTTTAGAATATGGTGTCAATGCACCAATCCAAAGGTGGACATAGGTATGGGATAGTTCATACGTGAATTCATCTTTTGTATTCTTTTGTAATTGGATTGTTGATCCAATTTTTGACTTACTAGAAACTGATAGGTAGAGATTTCCATTTGAGGTCAGAAGAGTCTTAAGACCTTGGGAATTTGTTCCAAATTGGCCAATTTCTCACAGCTGGGGTGATTTTTTCTTCTTTCATCATATTATTGGCATAAGGGTATATGGTTGTACACAACTATCTCACATTGTCCCCAAGTTTGTGCCTCTTAAGGTTTCTTTCTTAGATTTTTTTTGTTAAATTACTTGGGTTGACAAAGAGTTTTTAGAAGGGCATAAAAAGGGTACTTTTATCCCTAGGTTATGGGTTGGTTTTGATTTCTCTATTGGGAAGAGATTTTTTGATCTAATCAACAATTTCCTAAATAAATATAGAATGTATCCAACAATTGCTAGGTTCTATGATCCAGAATAGTTTGTGAAAATAGCCCTGAAACCTATGACCCCTTGGAAAAAAATTAGAGATCATGAGCCACTGGATGATGAAGATATGGTGAGAAACAAACTGGATAGGCATGAATTCTAGGAGAGAAGAAGGAAGTGGAATAATCTTCTCAGTGCAGAAGCTGAATGGAAAGAATTAAACAAGACTTTTTCTAGTTTTTTTGTTGACCTCCCATGCTTAAAGAGAATGGAGGAAATGCTCAAGTCTTATGATACATTAATGACACAAGTACCATAGTTTAGTGCTGAAGATGCACAATTCCAAGGATCCCCAATTCCTGTTGCACTACATGACAAGGAAAATAAAGAACAATGGGAAGAACTTCACCAAGAAGAAGAAGAGGTGGGTGAAGAGGCTACTTCTGTTAGAGAGCCACCCAAGAAAAAATAGAGAACAGAGCATAAGATGATGTTGGAGAGGAAGAAAATGGTCAAGGCTGTAATAAGAGAGCATGGAAAATATTTCAGGAAGCTAAAAAGGCAAATGAAAAAGGAGCCCCAAGTTGAAGGTCAAGGGGATAATCAAAAGGTATTGTTCGAAGAAGTTTATGAGAGAGTAATGATGGAAAGTGAATTCATGAAAGATGATGAATTCATAAAATTTGAAGAATTCAAGAGCTTCTTAATCAAAATGATGCAGAAGGATTTAAGGAAAAACCTGATCATAGGAGAAGGTCAGGAAGATAAAAATGAAGAGATTGTGAAGACACTCTAGGATTATGTGTTGGAAATACAATAATGGGAAAGAAAGATACTAAGAGCGGAGGTGAATCAGATCTTCAAATTTAAACAATTAAAACAAACTGATCAACATTCATACATATATGAATCTAATTTAATATCATATAGCATCCACACAATGAAATAAATAACTCATAACACAAGAACTTGGTAACCCAGAAACCCAAATAGGTAAAACTGGGGTGGGGATGACACCCACAAAATTCTCCACTACTGCAGTATTAAAGTGTGCTTGTTAAGGCTAAAAAAGTTGATTACAAAATGCAATCTACCCTATTAAAGGTATGCCCAGTTAAGAGCTAAAGATCATTACAATCTACCCTGTGAAAGGATTTCAACTTACAATAAAGTAAGCACTTTGTTACAAGATTTAGAAAGGTCTGCTAGAACCACTTTGTTAAGAGATTTTCACCTGATACAATGATTAGAATGTCTCAAGTATTGATCCTTCATTATGCACTCAAATGCTGATGACAAATCTCATCTTTCCAGTACCTTCTATGATCTCATAATCTGATATAACTTTACTCTGTTGTTCACTGTGTTGTCACTCTTCTTGATCTCTTCTTTTTAACAAAATAACCCTCTATGCATTTTACTTCAAAATGTAGTCACCACACACTTTGTCTCCTCTCTTCTTACACACACAAAATAGGGTTTAGAAGCAATCTAATATATCTGTTCAAATCTGATAGTGAGATCTAGATCAACGATCAAGATCTAATACCTATACCTTAAAGGTATTACAATTAATGTTTACAATAGATCATGCATAGGATAAAACAATTAAATGCATAACTAACTCCGTAGAAGAATATTAAATGCATACATAAGTTGGCCCAAAAAGCTTATACAAGTTGGCCAGATCACTTATCCTCAAAGTTTGAATCATTCCACACATGTATACAAAAACTATTCTTCTCGGCCCTTGTCATCACTATCGCTTGACACTGAGTACCCTACTCAGCTCGGCATGATACTACTCGACAACCTGAATACTACTAAGCAATGTTTCTTGGCCTTGCATAGTTTTATCTTGGCCACAGTAATATCCAACTAAAACTTCCTTAGTGAATGACTAAGTGTTTTTCACTAATCATCAATCGAACTTAGAGATTAAGAATCTCCCGCTTTGATATTAGTGGCAAAAACACACTTATCATTACTTCATTTCATTCCATCAATATGTTGCCTAAGTATACTAAGTACTCCCCTTAGGAATATACTCAGAATTATTCATAAAAAAATCTTACACGCCTTCAAAAATATATACAAGTGTACCTATTCTGTACTGATGTATCATATTGTATCCTTTCCAACTTCCTTACCAACTTCCCCCTTGTTTTTGTCACTAATTGGTGGTGGGGTTAAGTTATACTTATCCAAAAATTGTTTATGAAGCTACAAGGTGGATTCAAATGTAGTATCCCAACTTTCCTTAGCAATCTTCATAACTTCCAATTTTATTTCTAGCTCGGCAGCTACTCACTAAACTTTCTGTTGTTGAGAGATTTGCATTTCTCTATGATAACTCCTTTGCAATTGAAAGTTCCTTCTGTATTACCTCCAAGTGAGGCAACATGCTTGTCTGAATAGTTATCAATTTGGCCCTAATTTGACCATCTTCATCCATAAGCTCGGCTATTCTCTGTTGTGCATTGATCAACTTAGTAAGATATAAAGAACTAGAAGTAGTCTCCTTACCCAAAGTATTGCAAGTTGATCTTAAATCTAACTATAGCTTCTCAACAAGCTGTAGATTATCCTTTGTAAAGAATTCAACATCACATAATTTCCTATAAAAAGAATAAACATTTGCTATAAATTTCTCCAAAATTTCTACAAGTGTGGAAAGTTCAACTTGTTTTGTTGCAATCTCCTCTAATATTTTCTCAAGAACTTTGATCTTGAATCTCCTCTCGAACCATTGTAGAAGTATCTCATTGATGTTAATATCATCATCAGTCACCTTCCATATAATGTTGACTAACTGATCAATAATTGGAGCTTGAGGCATTTCATCTTCTAAGTCAAAAGCCTTTGCAAATATGTCCTTGATGTCATGCAACACCATCTTTTGCTTTTGTTCTATTTTCATATCTTCCTGTCTCTTCTTTCTCTTAAGAAATTCTTGAAGAGTACGTATTTGTTCAAAAGATAATTCATTCGGATCCCATTGTGGAATCAAAATTACCTCATCTAATGTTACATCTAGAATTTGAGACTTCTTCTTCAAAACTTTCTTTTTCTTCAACTCTAGTGAACTTATGCTCGACTGCATAATACCTTTTCCTATGAAAGTGTTAATGTCCATTGCCTCTTTTAATTCTATCAGTATTGTCTATGGATTAGGCATACCTCTTGTTTTAGGACCTATGGGAGTGGATGATGTAGAGTGTGGTAGATCAGCCAACACTTGCACTACCTCTTCTTCCTTAGGCTTATCAACAGTATCCTTCATCACTACTCCACTATCTAAAATTGTTTTGACAACCTCTAAAATAGGTGGATTCTATGAAGTTACCTCTTGTGCATTTGTTTACTATTTCTCTTCACCTTTCTGATCATTAACAACTTCAATTATCTCATCAGATGCTGTGGTCTTTTCTTCTTCAATATCAGTTGCCTTAATAGGCAAATCAGTGTATGTACCACTCAGCATATCTTGTTCCTCAACATTCAAATTTCTTGGATCATCAACTAAGAAATCCATCAGACTGTCTGCAGTCAGATCAACAGAATTTGTTGAGTCTAATTCATCTTTGGTCTTGTCTTTTTCTATAGAAATTCGGCCTTGATTCATCTATGGCTTAGGGGTGATCTCCACTTCTTTTTCCTTTTGATCAGATGTCCCTACATCAGATTTCTTATCTTTTGGAACTATTAGTCCAAAGATTTCCTTCCAAATCCTTGTACTTTGTTGTACTAATCCTTCAATATCATTTTTCAAAACATCATAACCTCTGAGCTTAGGAACAAACCTATTCTTGTATTTGTCAATGAATTTGGCTCTCTATTTTGAAGTTAACTCAGGTATTACCTTGGCTAGAGTTCATTCCCTAATCTGTCTCTCCGTAGTAAGTGCAAATTCCCATTTGCTTGACAGAAAATCATATAGTTCATTCGGCACAAGGTTTTCTATCTCTGTAGGAGTTAACTATAAAGTATTCATCATATCCAAGAGTGCTTCCTAAACTTTGTGCTTATCCACATTATTCAATTTCTCATACTTAATGAAATTGAAATTTGCTAACCCTGTTGAGTTTCTCAAAGTGTCACATACCTCATCAATACTAGCTGGTTTCTTGAATTGTGCTATAGGTATGTTACTAGGTTCATCAATCTTAGTCTTTTCCTCATCACTATCTATCCCCAATTGTAGTTTCCTTCTAGGTCTCTTTGCTGGCTTACTCAGCTCAGCCTTAGGAGAAATTTTAGCTTCCTTTCCAGAACTTCTTTCTCCAACCTTCTTCTTTCCATACACTTTTGTTTGTACTTTAGCTGGAGAAGTAATAGTAGATTCTCTAGTCCTCAGATGATTAGCTAGAGGAGGTGTAACCTTAGGTTTATCTTTTCTCAGCTTGGTTACTATGACAATTAATGGTGTTTTACTCTTAGCTTTCTTAGTGATCTCTTCCAATTCACTCACTTCCTCTTTTGTAGATATATCTTCACCTTGTCCTATGGTCAGGCCTAAAGGTGCATCCTCAGGTTCTTCATCACTACCTAAACCAACCATTTTCTGATTTTTCCTCTCCATAGCTCCCTTTGTTAAACTTCTTGAAATTTTTACTTTGGCTTCATCAAAATTTCCAAACCTTTCTGCTGTAGTATCAATTGCCTCGGCTAGGAGTGCAATGATGGTAGCTAATGCTTCATCAATGTTAATTTCATATGGAAATGGTTCTAATCATGTTACCCTCGGTGTCACAACTTGGATATATGTGTTATCCGTATCAACTAGAAAACAAATTTCTTCATAGTGATTCTCCACTAGTGATCTAGGAATCTTATTTCTTAATCTCATTCTCTTCTTGAATTCTACAAAATAGATCCCCATAATTCTATTGAGATTACTTCCTAGTTTCTCAATACATTCACTAATCTGAACTATAATGTGTCTATCCTTTTTCCAAATAATATTTCCCAATGTAGGAAATGTATCCTGAATGTAGAAAAATATACAGACTAGTAAGGAACTAGATTTACATGATGAGCTCTTAGCCTTTCTGATTGATGCTAGGTTTTCAACTAATTGTGTCTGTTGTAGCTCAGCAATATCATATGTATGATTCTTCTTAACAATTTTCCATTCCTGGTCAATGGCTATACAAGGAACACTATCCAATCTACTCGACTAATAGAACTTATGTGCTATTACTCTTACTCCAAAATCAAGTTCTAGGTCTTTAATTGTAGAGATAGTCATACCTCTGTTGTTCCATATGACTCTAGTTTTTAGTGTGCTTTCCTCTTTTCTATTATCTCTCATTGTCTGTTTCCTGTTAACTACAGGATATCCAGTCACTCGATGAATCATGTTTTTAGTAATCTTGACTGGTCCATTATCCAACCACATACACATATCATGAACTTAGCTAAGAATAACCTTAATCCATTTGTCTTTGAAACCTTGTGGAAAATCTAGGGGATGATTTAACCCTTTGTCGGCTAAATGTTTGAATTCTCCCTTTAGAACTCCATCAACACACAAATTGCTGTAGGATTTCCTCAATTCACTATCACCTACTTCACCAATCTTAACCATGTAACACGATCAAACATCATGGATCATAAGTACCTTGGGTGGAATGGATGAGAGGGCTCTAATTAAATCATTCTGAATTGCACTTTTAGGAACGGCTCAAAAGTTGAGAGGTGCACATTCATCACTCTGTACTAACTGAATTTTCTCTTATTCTCCCTCCATACTTTTAGCTGGTGCGGAAGAGCTTGCAGCCATAATCTTGAAATTAGGGTCTGAAAGATGAACAATAAAGTATCTTGGCAAGTAATGCTTCACACTTTTCACCTTAGGATTTTTGACAGCATGCTGATAAAATTTTCGATGCTAATTTTGTTAAGATTAATTCTACAAATTACTCCAATCACTCCGTAAATAGTAAAAATTGCAAGGTAAAAATGAAATATCATCTGTTCATCCTTTATAGACTTTGAAAGGTCAAGGTAGGTAACCAATGAATGTTCTACCCATTGAATTATTGCAAGCTAGCTGGCCTCATCTTTCTAACATAACTTGCATCCCACTCGGCTTACTAAACTCGGCCATCACAAAACTTACTCGGCCAATAAAACTTGGCACACACTAAAGAACTTGGCCTTAGTGTCCATGATTGGTGCTCGACACCTATAGTGCAATTGGCTTATCTCAGCATTTGTCTTCAAAATATGTCCTGGCGCATCTTAACATATGCAAATATGGACTTTGGTACATTTCATGTTAGGAACTAATGTAAGATAAGAATTTTAAATGCAGTTCCTTACATACCTCTTTTACTTAGTTGGAGATGATGTGATCACCTGATCCATTGGACTGGGTGACCTTGGCTTCACTAGCTTCACTGTTGCATGGTTCAGACTTCTTAATGCATGTCTTGTTCATCTGTGATCTAATTTGCTCAATAGTAGGAGTAGGTACCCTAGTCTTACAATCTTTCCTTGTATGACCAATTTTTAGACAACTGTGACAAACTAGGCTTCCATTCACCCAAATTTTAGACTTTCCTCTGAAATGTATCCTTATACAATTTTCTGGAACATGTCCATACTCACCATAGTAATGACAACTATGCCATGTGTTGTAATCCCACTTGTAAGTATTGCCTTTTCTTGGTGATTTCTCTTGTGCCTTTGATGTCCATTATTGCTTACATTTAGATCTACAATCTTGTGCTCTATGACCATATTTGTGACAGTTATAGCAATTACCATTGACTCTAGGTGTTTTTCTTTCCTTTGTCTTACATTCACGTGCTTGATGTCCAAACTTATTATAGTTAAAGAAATAACCATTAAAGTTAGTTTTAGGATTGGGCTTACCATTCTTGCTTTGGCAAATATTTTTTGTATGACCTGGTTTCCCATAGTGGTGGCAAACAGGTTTTTTGTCTCTTGGCATTACATACCTTCTTTCACCTATCTTAGATGATTCTCCATCTTCAATGATTGTATGTTGTTTAGTGTGACCTAATCCAGAAGAATCTTTAGGTCTTCTTGATGCTTCCACCAGTTGTTCAAAGTAGCTCATAGCTACATTAGGATCATTCACTCTATTATTAAGTTCTTTCTCAGATCTCAATTCATCTTTCAACTGACTGTTCTCATATCTAAGATTTACAATCTCCAATTCTTTCCTACTAATCTCTTGATTCACAAGTAGTAATTGATTTTCCATGTCAACTTGATTGACTGCCATTTTTGGTACATCATGTGTTGTTTCATCAAGTTTGATAGTCATCATTCTTTTGTCTTCTTCTACCATAGCCTTGTCATCTTTTGCTTTATTTTTCTGTTCAACAACTTCACACATTCTTATTGATTGGGTTTATTGTTCCTTTTTCAATTTTCTAACTTCTTCACATAGTGCACTGTTCTTTTCTAGTAGATCTTCTATTACTGCATCGCTCTCAGTAGAATCTCTATTCTAAAATAGATTTTTGGTGTCTTCTTCCTAATAATGAGTGTCATTCATTTGTTTGGCCAAATCTTTCCTTGCAGTCAAGGACTTCTTTAATTCCTACCTTGCTGTATCAAGCTATTGTAGTGCTAGCTGAATATCAATCTTTTGATTCTCAATGACTTTACCCATCTTGTAAATCTCCATCTCAAGATCTGTATTCTCAAGCTGATTATGACCTTTTCAGAGAACTGAGCTCTGATACCAATTGTTAGAAATACAATAATGGGAAAGAAAGATACTGAGAGGGGGGGTGAATCAGATCTTCAAATTTAAACACTTGAAACAAAGTGATCCACATTCATACATATATGAATCTAATGTAATATCAAATAGCATCCACACAATGAAATAAATAACTCATAACACAAGAACTTGGTAACCCAGAAACCCAAATAGGTAAAACTGGGGTGGGGATGACACCCACAAAATTATCCACTACTGCAGTAATAAAGTGTGTCTATTAAGGCTAAAAAATATGATTACAAAATGCAATCTACCTTGTTAAAGGTCTGCCTGATTAAGAGCTAAAGATCATTACAATCTACCCTGTGAAAGGATTTCAACTTACACTAAAGTAAGCACTATGTTAGGAGATTTAGAAAGGTCTGCTAGAACCACTATGTTAAGAGATTTTCACTTGATACAATGATTACAATATCTCAAGTATTGATCCTTCATTATGCACTCAGATGCTGATGACATATCTCCTCTTTCCAGTACCTTCTATGATCTCACAATCTGATATAACTTTACTCTATTGTTCACTGTGTTGTCACTCTGCTTGATCTCTACTTTTTAACAAAATAACCCTCTATACATTTTACTTCAAAATGCAGTCACCACACACTTCATCTTCTCTCTTCTTACACACACAAAATAGGGTTTAGAAGCAATCTAATATATCTGTTCAAGTTTGATAGCGAGATCGAGATGAACAATCAAGATCTAATACATATACCTTAAAGGTATTATAATTAATGTTTACAATAGATCATGAATAGGATAAAACAATTAAATGCATAACTAACTCTGTAGAAGAATATTAAATGCATACATAAGTCAGCCAAAAAAGCTTATACAAGTCAGCCAGATCACTTATCCTCGAAGTTTGAATCATTCCAGACATGTATACAAAAATTGTTCTGCTCGACACTTGTCATCTTTGTTGCTTGACACTGAGTACCCTACTTGGCTTGGCATGATACTACTCGGAAACCTAAATACTGCTCAACCTTGCATAGTTTTAGCTCGGCCATAGTGATAGCCAACTAAAATTGCCTAAGTGAATGACTAAGTGTTGGTCACTAATCATCAACAGAACTTAGAGATTAACATTATGATCCTGAGAGTGAGCTGATTACTATGGATCAAGCAAGACTATTGTTGTAGAATAGTGGGGTGATATTAATGCTAGATTGGGACTTACAGTCCACTTTTATCATTAACTAGATTAGGAGGCAAGAAGGCCCCTTAATGAAAACAAAGTTTGAAATTGATGAGGTATTGAAAGGAGTAGGGTTTGATCCTAAATCCAAGACTCTAGCTATTTGGTCATTGGCCCCTACTACACAAAAGCCTCTAGTCATGACCATAAGAGTGTTAGAATAGTCCCAAATGATAATTGAGAGGGGGGGGTGAATTAGTTATCAGCTAATTTAATTCTTTTCTTTTATTAACTCCAAAATATAATAAATTAAATTCACATTTAGATAACACAATAGACAACACCACAATTTGGTTATGGGGAAACCAAATGGTAAAAACCCCGGTGGGAATTAACACCCATAATGAACTATAATTATTTATAATAATCCCTATTAGAAGATCTTGCAACCCTGTTAGGATTTGTCCTTTACAATGCAATAAGTATAGTGACCTAGTTAAGGGTCTAACCCTGTTAGGAGTCTTTTACAAATAACCTTGTTAAGGGTGAGGACTCACTATCCAAAAGCTCATTGCTTCAATGGTGAAGGCTACAACCTTCTGTAGAATAGATATGCACTATATCTGATGATGAACTATAGAGTAGACCTGCTGTCTTGATCAGTTCCAATGTATTGTAATCTTTCACTTCTTCTTCACATAGATCCTTGATGAATGAAACACAACTGATATTCTGCTCTGTACATTTTCTGTCTCTTATCTTCTCATTCACACTTAGCGTTCAAAAAATGAAATACTTTAAGTATCTTCCTCAAAGTATGAGATCATGGGACCTATTAGGAAACTCTTCATAACATCCTTGCCAGCTTAACTAACCATGCAAGCATAATTACAACCATGCAATATAAACTAAATAGACGCGATGCTTCACTATGTCGGCCTCACCAAATTAAATCTAACATTGCAATCTTGTTGAAACATGTTTGGTGCCTTTAGATAACTATCTTCAACTCATAACTAAACTTGAATATACACACGCATATCTTGAAGATAGGTGCAGCTCGAGAACCAATGCAATACATTAGCTTTGTACAGACAGACTCCAGAAACTATAACTTTCGTCAACAGAATTATACAACACAACTGAAACTTAATATATGAGTCTATGTGTATGAACAAAACATAAAAAACATGTCTACAACATGAATATAACCGTGCAAGGCTTGATACCATCATTCTGATAAGTACATATAGAATACTACTGTATATTATATCTTGTCATCAATGACAAACATACAATCAACTAGCTACCAGAAGTAAATCTCCAACAATCTCCCCCTTTGACATTGATGGCAACATATGATATTAAAAAAATCTTCAACACATGGTGTCTTCTTTCTTTTTACAATCTTGTCAATATCCTCATCAAGGATTCCTCTACACTACTGTGGCTCCTCTACCTATGTTTATACTCCCCCAGAGTATATGCTCCCCCTTACTATATACTCCCCCTTTGACATCAATGGCAAAGGATGCCATAAACAATTAGGCATAGGTACTACTCCAAAAGTAGAGTAGTCAACCATTCATCAGTCACTATGGACTGATGTTCTTGCTACTTTATCTAATCAGACTCAGGAGAGGGAATTACTCCCAACTTCTCCTTGAGATACTCAAAAGTATCTTTTGATAAAGGCTTTGTGAAAATATCTACCAACTATTCTTTGGTGCTCACATAGTCCAATTTTACTTCATTATCTGCAACTTGTTCTCTAAGAAAATGGCATTTAATCTCAATGTTCTTTGTCTTTGCATGCATCACAGGGTTCTTGGACATGTTGATAGTACTGGTGTTATCATACTGAATAGCAATAGGATAATCAACTTGTATACCAAAATCTTTAACCATCTGCATGATCCAAACCATTGTTGAACAATTCAATGTTGCTACAACATATTCATCTTCTGCTGTCGATTGAGAGATACAATTATACTTCTTGCTTACCCAAGAAACCAACCTATCTCCAAGAAATACTGCTCCTCAAGAAGTACTCTTCCTGTCATCAATACAACCTACCCAATTTGCATCTGTATACACATGAAGTTGTACATTCTCATATTTAGGATACCATAAACCATAGTCTATAGTTCCCTTTAGATATCTGAATATTCTCTTTATTTCCATTAGGTGATTTTGTTTTGGTTCAGCTGCAAATCTACCAAAAATGCCAACAACATTAGATATGTCTGGTCTAGATTGATCAAGATATATAAGTTTTCCAATCATAGACTTATACAATGTCTTGTCAACTGCTGCAGAATCATCTTCTTTAGAAAGCTTGTTTCCTGTTATCATAGGAGTGCAAACTGGCATACAATCTTCCATCTTGAAAGTCTTCAATATTTCTTTCACATATTTGGACTGATTTATGAATATTCCTTTATATTTCTATTTTACATTCAATCCCAAGAAATATTTTATAGGACCAATCATACTCATTTCAAATTCATTTTGCATTTATTTTGCAAATTCTACACTAAGGTTGTCATTACCTCCAAATATAATGTCATCAAAAAATATGGCAACAAGTAATAGTCCATCAGGTGTCTCTCTTATGAATAGGTTACAATCTACGGCTCATTTCTTAAATCCAATCTTGGTAAGATAACCATGTAGTCTCTCATACCAAGCTCTTGAGGCCTGCATAGAGTTCTTTCTTCAATCTGCATACCATGTCTGGTTTATTTGATAGATTAAATCCTTTAGGTTGTTCTATGTAAACTTCTTCCTTCAAGTCACCATTCAGAATGACTGATTTGATATCCATTTTATATACTTTGAAGTCTTTGAATGTTGCATAGGCCAAGAATAACTTAATGAATTCTAATCTGCTCATAGGGGAAAATGTGTCAGTGTAATCTATCCCTTCCCTATACTCATATCCTTTACACACTAGTCTTGCTTTTTTTCTTACCACTGTACCATCTTCATTCATCTTGTTCCTGAATAACCACTTTTTTCCAATCACATTTTTGTCACTTGGTCTAGGAACCAATTCCCATGTGTCATTTTTTATTATTTGATCTAATTCTTCTTCCATTTCTTTCTGCCAATCAGAATCCTTGCAAGCATCTTCAATATTTAAAGGTTCAATCTATGAAAGTAAACATACCTCTTCATCCACTGTTAAAATCTTTGCTTTAGATCTATTCAAAATACTACTTCTCCAATCTCCAATGATATCATCTTTTGAATGATACCTAGATGTGAATTTTGAAAATTTTGGTGTGACATCTTGATCTGTAATCTGTGATACTTCTTTGCTTGATTCAGGTTCATTACATGATACATCAATGCAATCAAACATTTCTTCAATAACAATGTAGGCCTGGGTTCATCCTCAATCATAGGTGCATATTCATAGTACCTCTCTTGAACCATGAACTTCTCATCAATCTTTACATGATTACTTTCAATTGTCTTCTTTAATCTTAAATTAAAACATCTGTATGATTTGTTTTTAGTAGAATAACCAAGGAAAATACCTTCATCGCTTCTGGTATCAAATTTACCAACACCATCATCTCTCTTGATATAGCACTTGCTGCCAAAGATTCTAAAGTATTTTACTATAGGTACATTACCAAACCAAAGTTCATAAGGTGTCTTATCTGTTCCTAGTCTTAGTTGTGTTATGTTGATAGTATAGATTGTTGTATTAACTGCATCTCTCCAATATGTGTGCACAACTTTTCCTTCAATCATCATAGTGCATGCTATATCAAGTATGATCCTATTCTTTCTTTCTACAATCTCATTCTACTGAGGGGTTCTGGGTGCACTCAACTATCTTTTGATTCCATGTTCTTCATGGTAGTCATAAAACTGGTCAGAGGTGAATTCTCCTCCTCTATCTGATCTCAAACATTTTAGTTTTAGCCCATATTCATTCTCAACTTTGGCTTTGAATATTTTGAACTTCTCAAAGGATTCAGACTTATCCTTTAAGAACACAATCCACATCATCCTTGAAAAATCATCAACAAACAAAATGAAATACCTTTCTCTGTAGTATGATCTAGTTTGAGTAGGACCACATAAATCTATATGCACCAAGTCTAACTTGTTTTCAGCTGAGTTTTTCTTGCTTTTGAAAGAAATCCTTACATGCTTTCCCATAACACATTCCCTACACATTGTGTCAACTGGTCTTGCAATACTTGCAAGGTCTCTAACTACTTTGACAGTGCTTATCTTTACTATATTGTCAAAATTGATATGACATAGTCTCTTGTGCCATAACCAACTGTCATCCACTTTTGCAACAAAACAACTTACATCTGAATTGAGCTAAAAAATATTACCTTTTGTTTTTGAGCCTGATGCAATCATGTCTCCTTCTTTGTTTCTAATAATGAATTTATTGTCTTTGAATTCCAAATGATAACCTTTGTCAAGTAGCTATCCAACACTTAGTAAATTGTGATATAATTCATCAACATACAAAACATCATTTGTCTTATTCTTTCCATCTAGGGTGATAGATCCTCTGCCTATGATAGGTTTGGGAGTATTATCTCAAAATCTAACCATACCACCTTTGTAATTTTCTAGATGAACAAATCTATCTTTATCACCTGTCATGTGATGAGAGCATCCGCTATCAATAATCCAATCAGTTTTGATGTTTGCTTTGGAAATTAGGGCTAACTCGTGTGCTTCCTTTTCATCTTCAATGTCCATTTCCTCAAGCAATGTTTCCATGTCTTTAAGGGTAATGAATCCAATTTCATCTTCTCCTGAATCTTCATCAGGTACACCTTCTTCAGCATGATAGCATTCCTTTCTATATTTTGGTTTATAATCAGATCTGAATTTATTTACTCTTGTGGGACACTTAGATGCAAAGTGACCAATCTTGTTGCATGAAAAATATTTGAATGGAAACTATCCTTCGTACTTTCCTTTGTATTTATTTTCTCTTTTAGAAATCATGGAAATGATATCTTCTAGTTCTTCATCAACTTCTTCTTTCTCAATATTGCTAGAGATGTGTAAAGGTTTCTTACCATGAACTGCGTCTTTGAAGGCTATTTCACTTTTGGGTTCAGTCTTCAATCTTGATATCTCAAATGCAGAGATTTTACTGATCAAAGTCTCTCTCTTGAAGTATTGTGAAAATTGTATGGTTTCCTCTAGAATAATTATGTTGTTCTCATATTCTGCTATTAAAGTAGTCAATAGCTTTTCCATTATGTCTTCTTCTAATATTTCATCACCATTATTTCTGATTCTAGAAATTGCTTCATTTATCCTCTGATTATAGGCTATGATGTTATCTTCAGGTAACATCTCAAGATTGTTGTATTTATTTTTCCATGTCTTCCTATGCGCATTCTTTTCTTGGATATCTCCTTCAATCATGTCTTCTAAATACTTCCATATTGTGTTTTCCTTGTCTACTTTCTTGATCTCAAGAATTCACTATTAGATAGTGCACTTATAAGGGCTTCTTTGGCAACTACATTGGCTGTGAATGCATCCTTTTGTTTACTAGTAGCATCAACTCTTGAGAGGTCTTTCAGAGAGGGAATAACAACTTCTTGTGTGGCTAACTCAAAGATGTCAAAACCAACACACTGTAGATGTGTTATTATTTTGTTCTTCCAATCCAGATAATTCTCTCCATCAAACTTAGGACTCTCTTTTCTGAAGTATTCTATCTGATCTACCTTACACTATTAGGCTTTCTCTTCAAGGCACTTGGCTCTGATACCAATTGTTAGAATAGTCCCAAAGGATAACTGAGAGGGGGGGTGAATCAGTTATCGGATAATTTAATTCTTTTCTTTTATTAACTCCAGAATATAATAAAGTAAATGCACATTTAGATAACACAATAGACAACACCACAATTTGGTTACCGGGAAACCAAATGGTAAAAACCCCGGTGGGAATTAACACCCACAATGAACTATACTTGTTTATAATAATCCTTGTTATACAATCTTGAAACCCTATTAGGAGTTTTTCTTTAAAATGCAATAAGTATAGTGACCTGGTTAAGGGTCTGACCCTGTTTGGAGTCTTTTACAAATAACCCTGTTAAGGGTGAGGACTCACTGTCCAAAAGCTCATTGCTTCAATGGTGAAGGCTACAATGTTCTGTAGAAAAGATATGCACTATATCTGATGATGAACTATAGAATATACCTGCTATCTTGATTAGTTCCAATGTATTTTAATCTTTCACTTCTTCTTCACATAGATCCTTGATGAATGAAACACAACTCATATTCTACTTTGTACATTTTCTGTCTCTTGTCTTCTCATTCACACTTAGCATTCCACAAATGAACTACTATAAGTATCTTCCTAAAAGTATGAGATCATGGGACCTATTAGGAAACTATTCACAACATCCTTGTTGGCTTAACTAACCACCAAACATAATTACAACCACGCAATATAAACTAAATAGACGCGACACTTCACTAAGTCGGCCTTGTCAAATTAACTCTAACATTGCAATCTTGTTGAAACATGTTTGGTGCCTTAGATAAATATCTTCAACTCATAACTAAACTTGAATATACACACACATATCCCAAAGATATGCACAACTCAAGAACCAATGAAATATGTCGGCTCTATACAGACAAACTCTAGAAACTGTAACTATCGTCAATAGAAATACACAACACAATTGAAACTTCATATCTGAGTCTGCGTGTATGAATGAAACATAAAAACATGTCTACAACATGAATATAATTGCACAAGGCTTGATACCATCATTCTGATAAGTACATATAGAATAATACTGTATATTATATGTTTCCATAAATGATAAACATACAATCAACTAGCTGCCAGAAGTAAATCTCCAACAAAGAGAGGAAAAGAGAGTAGACAGGATGATTTGGAATCTGCAAAATGTTAGAATGAATTTAGAATAACTGAGAGGGTGGGTGAATCAGTTATCCATAGGTCTAGATGTTCCCATTGAAACTTTATACCAAATTAAACAACTCACATCTTCTCGACAGTGATAGCATAAGTCAACAATATAAGTATGCAGTTTACTATTCAAATGAAATAAGCTTGCAGACACTTAATAGTAAAACACAATATAAACATTCACACAAGTTGACACCAATATTTAACATGGAAATCCAATTTGGGAAAAATCACCAATAACATGCTATCAAGTTTTCACTCTTCTGAAGTGATGCCCTGTTAAGAGATGACCCTGTTAAAGGTTACAAAACACATTGCTAAATGTGACTTTGTTAAAGGATGTAATCACCTTGTCAGGAGTGTCCTTGTTAGAGGACTTAGAACATTCCAATCTGAATGTCACCTTGCTCAAAGGATTTATACAATGACTGTTAGCTCAACCTGGTTAAAGGATTTGAACTGATACAATGGTTAGAAAGTAATTAGCAAGTTTGATCTGATTCATACACCTTACTTTGCAATCTAGATCCAATTTAGATCTAATTTTAATTCACTGAGTGGCCTCCATTCTCATCTTAAACTCCAAATATTCTTGGGAATTCATCTAGCAATCTCTCTCTGCTTCTCTGCTCAGCCTTATTTTCTTAGATCTTGCCAATCAGTCAATTAACCATGCAATCCTCTTTCATACTCTGCATACACAGCTATCTTCTCTCTACTTCCATGAATAACCTCTTGAGGTTATCATATACCTCTCCATTTATGTCAGATACATCTTTTGCCACTTAATCAAGATCGTAGATCTTAGGTTAGGTCAAATCCAATGGATCTCTCCATCATTACATTTAATTTATTTCTCCAATACAATCACTAATTAAATATTTGATCCAAGCATTAATTATGGTTACCCGTGCATTTAAATAGTGTAGATCAAATGTGCTTATCCTTAATTAACTTTACATACCCCAATAAAATCAACTATGTTGGCCAGAGATCTTAAATCTCATCAATCATCAAAATAGTTATGCTTGGCCAACACTGTGTTCCTTGGAAATTTACTAACGCTCAGCACATACAAGAAAATATGCTTGGTACACACTATGCTCGGCCGACACAAAACTTGCTTGGCATAAACTGTTCTTAGTAAACTGTCAGTGAAATGTAAACAATAGATCACTTTGCCAATGTACCAAATGATAAAGTTCCTTTGTAATTCCTCATAACTCAACCATTCTTCTTGGTCTTCTTGTTAAATCTCCTCCATCAATCAATAGATATGGTACTCAAAGAGATAGCAATAGTCTCACCAGCTAAGGTTTGACATAAATGACAAAACAATAATTGTTTTCATTGTAGTTTTCCAAACAATATTTCTAACACAAAATACCACTAACACTAAGATAGCTCAGTTAATGACCCAAGTGTCCTTCATGAACCTAGCAAAGGTTGATGATTATTCTAAAAGGTATGAAATAACTTTTGGCCAGATGATGACATTGGAAAAGAAGCATGAGGAAACTATGATTCACAATCACACCCTAGAGGAACAAAATACAAAATTAAAGGAGGAATTAGTGGAGAGTAAGAGAGAGAGAAAACTCCAGTCCCCCAAGAAGTAGCAAAAGTTGAAACAAATGCTGCCATAGAGACAAAAGAAGATTTAGCAATGGCAGAAGGCCAGTCTAAAGAGTTGTCACAGGGAGAAAGTATAAATATTATGTCTACCATATTGCCCATACTTCAACATTGAATTGATGTTTTGTAATAGAATACTGACAAAGTATATACATTGTATGGCTCATTGCAAGAACCATCAAGGACATCTACTGAAGATATATTATTCTTGGAGACTACATTCAAGACTTGGTCAAGAAGAGACAGACTGATAGACCAATTGAAGACAACCATGTTATACAGTGATGATTTTATGGATAAAATCATAGATACCATTGAAATGATCAGTGAACTGAATGACACTTTTGCATTCTTCAATGGAAAAGTTGACTTAATAAATAATAAAATGCAACTATTTGGTGACCAATGCCCTCCCTTGGTCCCAAAGATATATGATGAAGCTGGTGTTTTGAAGCCATAATCAGATTGGATAGATTGATTTGATGGGATATTTAAGGATGAGGAGATGAAGCAGCACCTAGAGAAGGATATGAATGCTGAATATTATAATGAACTGATTGACAACCTCTTCAAGGTTGAAAGAGATATGGCAAAGTTTGTTTCTAAGGCGAGAACAACCATTGATTCCAAATGGACAGAAGTTGTTGCAAAGCTAGAACACGAAAAGAATTTTGATTGTCCCACCACCAAGGAGGTGAATAGATAGGAAGCAAAGCTGAAAGGATAAGGAGGATATTGTCAAACTACAACAACAAACCTTCCCCAGACTTTGCCAACCTTTGCCACCTGTGTTGTGTTATAAATTTTGTTTTTATGTTAGTTGCAAAATTTGTTGTAAAATATTTTGTAAATCTTTCCCATGTAGTCCATAGCTTGTAGCATCCTTAGTTGTAAAAGGATTCCAAGACTACTGGGAAGAGAATATCCATTTTTCATTTGGGAGTACAACTTTAACTGTATAAACTCTCATTTAAGACCAATATAGTTTGGGTAGGGTTTTGAAATTACTATTGAATGTAATGGCAATTTTGATTATGAATACAAATGAAATCCATCAATAGTTTCAAAAAAATATGATGAGTATTTTGTCTTCATTATGGTGTTCTGAATTTTATTTAAATTAAATGTTCAAGGAATGCTCAATTTATACATATGTTAGGCAGATTTTGAAATAGTTTTAGGGTTCTTTCAAGGAAAGATTAAAATTGCCTTAGGGTTGTTTAAGTGAGATTTATGGTTTATAATGAATTTGATGAATTAATTTCTTGTATGTGTGAGGATAGATATATAAGGTATATCTATGTTTATGTCAGATTCTATAGTTTTCTTAAATTCATGTTCATGAGAAATTGGTTAAAGCTATTTAGAAGTGACTCCATACCCTAGAATTAAGCACTGGTTTGTTTTCCTTTGAAATAGTTGACTATCACTATTAAAATTGATCTTTACCTCTATGTTTGATCTGTCTAATAACTTTTACAGTGGTCAATCCCTGTAATTTCATTCATATTTTCTTGAATGATCTTGTGATTTGATTATCTCAAGCTATAAGGGTATTCCGGCCTGAGTTTATGGAGCTCAAAGTATAGATGGTTTAAAACCCTACTTCTATCATTCCATATCTTTCTTGGTCAGTGTTTGGGGTAAATAGAGTAAGCTCTTTGAGAGTGTTTTTATGTCAGCAAGAAAAGGAACTAACAAATAATGGCGACTCCACTGGGGACTTCTTTCAAGGAATGCGTGAAAGGTTAGTTTGAAGATAATATTTCATATACATAGATTCCTTGAAGTTTGGTCTTTGAAATCACAAGTTCTGTATTGCATCTTATTGAATCATATCCTCCAATATCATTACCAAAGTGAATTTTCATTATTTTATTCCCAAAAGTTTTTTGGGTGGCGACTTTGAGTTATTGGTTATAGTGTTTCTAAGGGGAAAATTAGTAGATAAAGTGTGTAAGATTTCATTTTGGATAAAATGGGGAATGAAAAAGAAAACACAAAGAATCACTCACAAGCAATATCGGAGAGTGATGTTTATAAAAATTCTAGAAGGAAACATTCTAGGAAGGGATAATCTTATAACAAAACCTCTTGGAAGCCTAGATCTATAGGTCCCAGTCAGTCTTTAGGTACTATCCATGAGAAAGAAATCAATGAGCCTTTGAATCCTAAATATGATACCACGGGTTATTTTTAGGATATTTTGAACCCTAGACCAAAGAATGTATATCCAAAAAGAGGGAGACATCATCCTATTTCAAGGGTATCCCTTGTGATCAGGTTGAAGACCAAAGGGAGATAATCTGATGAATATCTATGATTCTTCCAGTTCTGATATTGAAGGATTCCTAAGAGATTATAACCTTTTGAAGAGGGAATTAGATGAACTACTGCTTATCAAGAAGAAGAATGATGAGGCCAAATAGGAAAAAATTATAAATGGCATCACTGAGAGAGAAAATTTGAAGAAGTGAGTTGCTCAATTAAAATTGGCAGCTTAGGGTGCAAATGAGGGATTCCGTGGTTTGAATAAAGAACTTTTTGGAGATGTAGACACCCTGAGAAAAAAATGCCAAGAAAGAGAACACTTGCTTAAGAAAAATATTTCCAATGATACTGGCCCTATGGTGAGGAAAGTAATTAATTATGAAACTCAAAAGCCTCCTAACTCTCTAATATCTACACAAAATATATCAACAACTAATGCTAGACATTTTAGGGATTTTTCTTGTGTGAACCACAATGCTTGAAATGTCTATGTGAACCTTGTACCTTCTAATTCTGATTCAAAGAAAAGAAAAGCCTAATTGCTAAGGACTGGATAAGGTCCTTCTTCATTTTTGAGCTCCACAAATGCTCAGGCAGGTTTTACCTTTAAAGATTGCTGTTAACATAGTATTTGTTGATGTGGACACTGATTTTTTATCTATCTTTACTGAACCAACTTATGAATTATCTTGCTGATGATCAAGCATAACCATAAACAAGATATTACCATACAAATCATAGTTATTAACATAACAATAACCAGTGACATAACGATTCTCATCCTTCTTCCTTTTATTATAGGATGGATAACCTAGTTGATTCACTCTTCAAGGAATCAATACTATGGACAGTGTCCTGCTGACAGAGGTCATTAAACAAGTTCAACTTATATGTTCTTGGTAACAAAGTGTTTAAATTTATTTGGTTTTGATAACTTGGAATATCTGAGACATAGATAGATAATCAGAATGTTTTCTGAACCAGTGCCTATCCTTTGGGCTACAGAGTCAATAATAAGCAAAGAAATCACAAAAACAACATACACTGAACTACCTTACAGCTCAAACAATTAGGATAGATTTGCTTACAAACTATCTTGTTACATCAAGACCACTGTATCAAATCCTTAACAAAGTACTATGCTTCTTGTAATCATTCACAACATTTAATTCTCTCCTTGAGAGAAACTTGTAAACAATTAGATGGTTACCTTATAACCAGAGTGTTATTGAATACCTTATAAACTTTAACACAGAAAAACATACACAAAGTAAAGAGACAACAGTAGAAGAGAGTAAAATTGCACCGTATATCATTTATGTAATCCAGCTTGTCCATACATGAGAGATTACACAGCTTAGAAAGATAAACATGAACCAGAATATCTGATTTCTGTTGTATATTATCTCTTCTTCACAAAATGTTCCAAAAGATCAAAGACCTCTAACTATTACAAGTCTTATGATATATATAGATTTGAGACCACCTTGGAATCCCTAAGGATACAACAAGCTTTGGATGGTCTCAAAACCCTAACCCTAAAGATGTAAGAGAAACAAAAGAGAGAGAGAAGAGAAACAATGAGGTGACTGAGTCAAAAAGGTAAAATCAGATATCTGTTGTTCTTCTCCCGACCTTGCGACTGCAATCTGATTATAGATGGTAGCTGGTCTAGTTATGTGAACTCCTGGTAGTTGTTCTCGCCTGCTCATCTACATTTCTTTTTGAAATAACTGTCCATCATGTCTATGAACAGTGCAGTCCAAGTGTCACCTCATTCATCGTCCAAAATCTCCTCCTCTACTACAGGTTTCTTTTTCTTTGGCGTTGTCATGACTTCCCATGCCTTGACTTCATCATCTATTGGCCAATTGAAGTCTTGGGTACTCTGTACCTGCACCTTTTGTCTGTCCCATCTCACATCGGTGATGTTTTTGACATCAATCAGGAACTTGTTGATGTTTGTCTCAGCCTTGAATGCTTCATCTAAAAGCAGATTAAATCCATCAATATCAACCTCTATTCCCAAAAGAAAAGCCTCTTCACTAGGCATTTTGCTGTCAAACTCACCTATCCAGGCATCTATTGTTTTCACCTGGTCATCTTCTCCTTTCAAGGCAGGAATAAACCTATTAAAATCAGCTGAAAAGAGACTCAACTTAGCCTCTATTTGGTTCAATTTTCCTTTGAAGAATGAGAG